>OX369308.1:31425404-31530455 GCA_947284805.1 Coleophora flavipennella
GGTTGAAAATACGAAAATGGGGGATAGGTGGGGTCGCCTCCCACCTATTTTGAGAATTAAAAAAAATCTAGGACAAGTAATTTTTTTTTCCTTTTTTTAGAAATTTTGCCATTTTTATACCTTTGAACACATGTAACTTTTTGTTTTTTAAAGCTAGCTCCAAAATCTTTTTTTTAATAGACTTTTATAAGATTGTCGGCTCTAAAAAAAATTATGTTTGTTTCAAGTTATTGCTAAAAACAAAAATGTGGGCCCCCGAACTTAAAAAAAAAGTTGAACAAAAATTTAAAAGTCAACTTTGCGGTGCATTTAAAAAAAAATAATGGGGCTGGAAGGCTTCTGTTTTTTTTAAAACATCTCTAAAGCTTAGGCTTTTGAATGGTATGTAATTTGTTTCGGTATCTTTTTTGTAACCGGAGTTGTTAATTTTTTTTACTCAATTGGACCATGTTGACGAAATTCCACTAGTTACATGTTTTGTGAAATGTATCAAATGCAAAGTTGAAAATAATGTAAATACTTACTGTTGGGACGGTTACAAAGAGCAGGTACATTTTTTTACATTCTTGCACACACATAATGGCTATCTTTTGTCATTTATTGGCATATTGGAGTTAGCACTTCCATATGCCAATAAAATGTCCGCATATTCCGCATTGGTAAATTGAGCCATTTTAAACCACAACAAAGTCTTAACAAAACATCTGATAATAACAAAAAGTGACAAACAACAAAAAAACTTAACAAAATCACAAACACAGCAAAGTGAAATTAACGAAAACAAAAAAAAAACGTTAACGTTATTAACGTTTGTGATTTTGTTAAGTTTTTTTGTTGTTTGTCACTTTTTGTTATTATCAGACGTTTTGTTAAGACTTTGTTGTGGTTTAAAATGGTTCAATTTACCAATGCGGAATATGCGGACATTTTATTGGCATATGGAAGTGCTAACTCCAATATGCCAATAAATGACAAAAGATAGCCATTATGTGTGTGCAAGAATGTAAAAAAACGTACCTGCTCTTTGTAACCGTCCCAACAGTAAGTATTTACATTATTTTCAACTTTGCATTTGATACATTTCACAAAACATGTAACTAGTGGAATTTCGTCAACATGGTCCAATTGAGTAAAAAAAAATAACAACTCCGGTTACAAATATGTTACCGAAACAAATTACATACCATTCAAAAGCCTAAGCTTTAGAGATGTTTTAAAAAAAACAGAAGCCCTCCAGCCCCATTATTTTTTTTTAAATGCATCGCAAAGTTGACTTTTAAATTTTTGTTCAACTTTTTTTTTAAGTTCGGGGGCCCACATTTTTGTTTTTAGCAATAACTTGAAACAAACATAATTTTTTTTAGAGCCGACAATCTTATAAAAGTCTATTAAAAAAAATATTTTGGAGCTAGCTTTAAAAAACAAAAAGTTACATGTGTTCAAAGGTATAAAAATGGCAAAATTTCTAAAAAAAGGAAAAAAAAATCCTGTAAAAAAAAATTACAAGTCCTAGATTTTTTTTAATTCTCAAAATAGGGGGGAGGCGACTCCACCTATCCCCCATTTTCGTATTTTCAACCATCTGCCGAAGACCCTGTATAACAAAATATTATGTGAATATTTCAAGCGTCTACCTGTTGCCGTTATCAATATCGAGCAAAAACGAGCAAATAAATCACGTTTGTTGTATGGGAACCCCTTAAATATTTATCATATTCTGCTTTTTAGTATTTGTTGTTAAAGCGGCAACAGAAATACATCATCTGTGAAAATTTAAACTGTTTAGCTATCACGGTTCATGAAATACAGCCTGGTGACAGACGGACAGACAGACAGACAGACGGACAGCGAAGTCTCAGTAATAGGGTCCCGTTTTTACCCTTTAGGTATGGAACCCTAAAAAGAAGAAAACAACTTAGAAGAAATACTAAAAGCAGAGGACACAATTATTATGTTAAGTAGTGAGCTTTCACAAGTATTTTAAAATATTGTAACGTCGAAGCACGCCTGATAGAATCGAAATAAACAGAGGAGTGAGTGGTATAATATCAAGAATTAGGGTACTGTATGTCCACAAGGTGCGCTTTAGGGAAAAGAAACGAAAAAAACTATCTTTGTGGTATCTACTGAAGAAGGAGTGACATGATTAAAAAGAGTTTAGTTTGTTTGTTTGTAAACTCTTTATTGTACGTACCTGAATATTTAAAAAATATACAACAGTAGTTACAAACTTGTCCCTGAGATGGAACTTTTCCAGCCAACCTTTAAAATATCATCATCATGTCAACTCATATACGTCCCCACCGAGGGGCTCGAGCCTACCCTGAATTAGGGCGATCGGGCCTTAGTCGACCACGCGGGCCCAGTGCGGGTTGGTCGTCTTTACACACAACCTTCGAGTTTCTTCGCAGGTGTGTTGTGCAGGTTTCCTCACGATGTTTTCCTTCACCGTTAAAGCAATCGGAGAGTATATGTACGTAAGTTACGAAAAACTCATTGGTACATTGGCCGTCCGGATTTAAACCCGGCACCTCTGGTTAGGACGACCGTGTCGTTACCGGTTGAGCCACCGACGCTTGTATATAAAGTATAATATAGGATTTAAAAAAAATGGGATAAAGAATCACTGACAAAACACTACAGCACAAGAAAAATAAACCTATAAATAATTTACAGTAAGCTTTTTATTTTCCATACCGCCCGTCACGAATGTCGGCAATGATCTTTACAAGAGCAGTAGCCGTGCTATGACCGTTGCGAAAATTTACTGGAAAGGGTTATGCAGGGAATTTTGGACAAGGAAAGAGTTAAGTTGTTCGTGGACAAACTTTTTGAAGTCTTTGGAAAAGAAGGGTAAGGTTTTTGGAAATATGTATATGATGTACATTACCATGCAAACTTCCACCGAAAATTGATTTGAACGAGATCTAGTAAGTAGTTTTTTTAATACGTCATAAATCGTAAACCGCAATTTACCTTTCATTAAATCAAGTCAAATATAAAAAAGCTATAACGAACTACAAGAACTTTTATATTATATTACTTGCTTAACTTGTGCTTCTCTCTACGTCGCAGGGAATACGCCAGAAGACACAGATTTATTAAGAGTTTTGGCGATGACGGGGATAGGATGTCGTTTGAGGGACTATCATATTACGGCTAATGCTGTCACTTTCATCGGCATTTGATGCTATGGACAGAACGCTTTTTAGGGTTCCTTAGCCAAATGACAAAAAACGGAACCCTTATGGATTCGTCGTGTCTGTCTGTCTGTCCGTCCGTATGTCACAGCCACTTTTTTCCGAAACTATAAGAACTATATACTGTTGAAACTTGGTAAGTAGATGTACTGTGTGACAATAAATTTTGGGGGTTCCCCATACTTAGAACTGAAACTCAAAAATGTTAAGCTATTGCATAGCTTTTATCGCGGGCTTTGAGCGCGGCGACCGAATCAAGAAATTTCGTACCCTACCGCGTTTTAAAAAAACTTACAGTGCCATCTATTAGAGATTTGCGGTACTAAAAGGACAGTCAATTTTACTGGCTCGGCCGAGCGTGACGTAAAGTTACCGCGTTCTAAAAAAAACTTACAGTGCCATCTATTAGCGATTTGCGGTACTAAAAGGACAGTCAATTTTACTAGTGTAACTTTCTTAGTGTTAAAAGTTGATAAAAATGCTATGCAATAGCTTTACCGCGGCAGTCCCCGAGTGCCACACGTCTTTTTTATTTCATCAATCCCATACGTGTGGGGTGTCTATGGATTGGATAGGTCTTCAAAAATGTTATTGTAGTTTCTAATATTATTTTTTTCTAAACTGAATAGTTTGCGCGAGAGACTTCCAAAGCGGTAATATGTGTGTTCCCCCCCCCCCCCCCCTGTAGCTTCTAAAATAAGAGAATGATAAAACTAAAGAAAATATATGATGTATACATTACCATGCAAACTTCCACCGAAAATTGATTTGAACGAGATCTAGTAAGTAGTTTTTTTTAATACGTCATAAATCGTAAACCGCAATTTACCTTTCATTAAATCAACTCAAATATAAAAAAGCTACAACGAACTACAAGAACTTTTATATTAAATTACTTGCTTAACTTGTGCTTCATGGCCGAGTCCGACTTGCACTTGGCCGCTTTTTGAACATCCTCTACAGTGAATTGGCTGAAAAAAAAGGAGGGATGAGGAGGCGTAGGAACGGTTCAGACTGGGTGGATCTAGGACGCTCAGAACGCCGGATGAGCTCACTAAGCAAGTGGTGGCGCGGTAGGCGTCCCGCTGACTTTTGGTAGCCCAAACAGTCAGGGCCCACAGCATCCACCGGCACCCCTCATTTGCAGACCAGCTGCTTGCAAACGTTGCATCTGAGTCTGACAGCCGTGACCAGCCTCAGACATGCATCATCCAGGGTAATGCCCAGCTGGGGAGAAAGAAGGGCGTGCACCAGGCTCCCGACTCTGGGCAAGACGCCGCCTTGAGTCGAACAACGTTCGAACCCGGTGCCGTGTGCAGCCCGAGATCCGCAGATTTGATGCTAAAGCTGAAGTGAAGGGACACAAGATAAGTCAGGCCATGGGGGCCTCCTCCCTGAAAGGGATGTCTAGACTGTCACCTTGTGCTTGGAGTATTTTAGTGGCTACACCGACAACCCCACTGGAAGAGGCCAAGAAAGCCGAAAGGTTAGTATCCTGCACCCATCGAACGCCTTGTCCATGCATTGTGGCGAATCAGTAACTACGACTTTATACCCTGGGCCTCGTTGAGGTGCAAGTTGAGGATTAGCTTCAATGTGACTTTAATATATTTCCAGCTCAGAAAGTTCTTGCGGAAAAAGCCTTAACAGAGAGGTTTTTTTATAATTTAAGTATGTCAATTTGGGCAGCAGGAAAAAAGCGTAAGCATGAGGCGACAAGAACTGTATATGTTGCCTCGATATAGTACGCAACTCATTTTTTATTTTGGAGAGCTGCTGGTACATCATCTTGGAAGACGGGTGAATTTAAGATTAAGGATGAATTAGGTCGCCTAAGATTTTTATGTTTTGGGGGATCTTCAGTCCAGGAGGTCGTGGTTAAAATCCTGCCATGTACCAATATGTTTATCATCTGTATTATCTAACGCTCTTTTACGGTGAAGGAAAAACATGATGAGAAAACCTGCACACCCCTGCGGATAAACTCGGAAGATTTTGTGTGAAGCTAACAAACACGCACTGGGCCCGCGTGGTCGACTAAGGCCAGATCGCCCTAATTCTGGGTAGGTTCGAGCCCCTCGGTAGGTACGTATATGAGGTCGTGTGCACCACCGATGTTGCCGTCGTCAAGGTTCCATATATTTTACTTTTCTTTCAAATTTTCTGAAAAAATATTAGCTGACAAAATATCGAGACACAATTAAAAAATAAAGCTATGCACCTAATAAAGAAAACATAGGTACATAAATACATGTATTGCCTGTAAGATTCATAATCAATTAAGCTATCATACATAACTCTTCCTGTTGGAAGGTAAAAAATAATAGTTACCGTAGGTACATCACATCACTCTATTGTATCACGTTATCAGAGATTGCCCTGTTAAAAGCAAATAAGACAGAGCTAACGAGATAATAAAAAGATATACAAGTAACAGAGCAATGTGTGATTAATTTTGTCCTTCCAAGATAGGTTTTACAACTTTTCTTCAGGACCAGGACTCCCCATGAAAGGCAAAGTCGTTAAGTTTATAGTACTAATGTACGAATGTAAAGTGGGAGTACGAAGTCTGAACTGAATGAAAAAAGGCATTTTTCTGTCGCTCGCGTTGATGGCTTTTATTTGTAATATAAATAGGTAACATTGTCTTAGTTGTGTGAAGAGATGTGGTGATACGGAACCCACGGTTCACAAGTCCAATAAAAATGTAATGCATCAAGCTATACTGATCATGTTTATAGAGATCACAGATAGTTGAGCTTCTAATATAATATAAGTATGTTTGTCCTTCTCACTCACGTATGATTTTCAACTTGCTATCCCATTTGGAAAACACAGAGGATGTGAGAAAAATTGAGTATTTACAGTAAATCGAAAAACAAAAATATTTTTAAACCAAAAGTCACCCACCTTGCATTTTACTTCAATCTGCGGGTGTGTGTGTGTGTGTGTGTGTGTGTGTGTGGTCTCCCCTTCACTCTTTCCGAAATGTCTCTCATCACGGTTTTTCCATTTACTGAAAAATGGTCTTAGAAAGAAGTTAAGGGCAAATTATCACACAAAATATAACCTTAATTTGTTACTAACCACACACATTTTAAAATATCCAAATAAATTCATATTTCTTGTAAGTAGAGCTACCTATCGTCAATTTAAGGTTTTTTTTTTATTTGTTCAGATTTATTTATTTTGTACAAAAACGACGGCAGCTACTTAATGAGTTTTCTACTAGTCAATATAATTTATTAACTTAGAAGTCCAAAGAACACTCCTGCTAAGTGGCATTCCAAGAATAAAGACTGTACATTATTCCTTACAGATGTATTTAAGGCTCCTCCGTCCCTAAAATTAGCAACTCGATTCACGATGTTTCAAACATCGAACGAAATAGCTTTAAAATAAAGTTCTTGTCATCTCGTACTGCAACGTGGCTGTTACGTCAATCGCTGCGGATGAATGGGGCGAAAATTGTAGTTTTTAATTCATTATAAAAAAATTGTGTGTGTCAGCTCCGACGCACGACTGGAGTTTACTCGCGCTTGAAAAAAAACTATAACTCACTTCATTTCTACTATTGAACACGACCTTTTTGGTATCGAAACTTTTTCGTAACGCTGTCATTCATCGATAGATTTTACTCCTCACATTTTTCTCATACCGGGCCCCTTATATATGCAAATCGATTCTTAAGGAGTAAACTCCACTATTGAACACGACCTTTTTGGTATCGAAACTTTTTCGTAACGCTGTCATTCATCGATAGATTTTACTCCTCACATTTTTCTCATACCGGGCCCCTTATACAGGGTGTAAATGTGCATTCCCGCCATATTTACAGAAGTAGTAGTTTATAATACTACAAATTGTTTCAGCATATACAAAAAATCTGATATTTGAAGGACTACGAGTTATGGTATGAAACTCTTTTGGAGTTCATGTAAGAATAAACCAGTTTTATGTAAGATCGCAGTGGAACAAACCGTACGAGAACATAACTGACAGACGCGAGCGGTTTCGACTAAACAGTTCATTCCTTCTTTCAATGATTCATTCATGCGTATAGCTGACTACACAGTCAGCTGATTTCAGATTTCCCTTCCTACTTTAGGAGGACCTACAAAAATACTAAATTTCCGCATTTACACTTTTATTACTTTGAGATAGCTGTGTAAAGTACTTTATGTGCGTTTACAGTATTTTTGGCGTAGTTAAAAGTCTGAAATCAGCATTACACATTATTGTTATTTACAAAAAAATACACAAATTTACAAAAACTTACAGTTTCAAACGCTGCCAGAACTCTTTCACGCAACACATCAACACTATCAATTTCTTCCGTGTACACTAAACGTTTCACGTCGCCCCACAAGCATTATGTCCCGGGTCGGTCTCGGACTGTTCGGAAACATTTCCACGAACATTTCACAGGCTTGTCGCAAACGGCTTGTTTGCACGGCGGCGGCGCCAACGGCGATGCGTAAGCGTGGCGCAGAGGTCACTGAGCGAGAGTCGACTCGACTGTCATTCACTGCAGCGCGGCGGCAACTAAACTGATTGAACGCAGCCAAAGGGAAGACCGACTCGTTTGAACTATGCCGATGCCGACACAGGCCGCCGCGCCGCGCTCCGCTGGTATTAGTGATGTACGCGGTCGATAAAATGTAGTGCTGCCAACGAAGTAAAAATATGAAATCATTAAAAATAATTTAAAAAAAAAATTATTTTTTTATTGATTCGTACTCAGCATCAGATGTATAGTTACCTCTGTAAATATGGCGGGAATGCAAATTTACACCCTGTATATGCAAATCGATTCTTAAAGAGTAAACTCCAAAAAAGAAGGATTTCCAAAAAGTATGAAAATATAACCATTTTATATTGTTTTTTTATGAGGTTCATAAATTATCATAATGTTTGGATTGAAATTGCACCAGTCCTATAGTTACAACTAGAAAAAGGGGTGCAATAGGACATTTTTTTCTGTAGTTCTGTGTATTAAAATAGAATTTGAAGAAATCAAAATCACTCATTATATCATTTACATTACAAAACTTTTTTTTTTCATTAAAAAAATCCTTATTGAAGTAAAAAGTGGATACAAAGTTGGTCTATGGCGGCGGTATGAGCCTTAATTGAGGCGGGTGACGACGCTGCACATGACGTTAAGCTGTGCTGTCTCAAAGACCTGAGAGAGCACTGGTACCTACCTACTCCCCATTATGTACTCATGGAAATTAACTACTATACCTGCCAATCTGTTATCGATTTGCAACGTGTAGTAACGCGAGTTTACATGGGAATCTAATAGAAGAATCGGAGCGGCAAAAAATGTTTCTTATCTGTGGGAATCTCAATAGTAATTCTGCCTTCTTGAGCTTTTTTGTGGCCCATGAAAGCAGTAAAGGTCATTGGGCAGCATAGTATGAAACCTATACCCACGGCCTACAGAAAAAAAAATAGGTAGGATGTTTAGATAAACGTCTCTAGTTCACGAATATATATGTCGCATTAACGTAGTTAATGGGATTCAAGCCAAAAGCTTAAAAAAGAAAAATATAATATTGAGGTTAAAACTTTCGTGTTAGCAACGTGACAGAACGTCCTTAAACCATATTATTATCAACAAAATCCAAACCAAATGCAAACTAAAAGTCCCATAAACACGCCAAAGTAATCGATTAAAACAATAGAAGCTCAAATAACACAGATCGCAACGACAAATGACGAGGGACTGCGTCGATGTAAGACAAGTTGTGCGCGACGCGAGTGCAACGACGAAACCGGTTTCTACTTGTCGTACGAGTGAGATGGCATATGCTTGCCGTTGACCGCGCGTTCTTTGCGCACATACCAAAAACTAAACAAACGTTTATTTTGTCTATTTACACACTTAATGCTTCACTAAAATTGTTTTATTTACGCATTTATATATTTTTTTTACATTTTATTCCCATGGTTTAAAAAAAAACTATTTGTAATGAAATGTGGGTTAATACTTAACAATTTAAAACTAATTTGGTTTTTGTAGGATAACTTTAGTAAACCGGGTCAGATTTTGCCCAATGACCTTTAACTTATATAAAACAAAAATAAAAAATCGGCCAAGTGCGAGTCGGACTAGCACTCCAAGGGTTTCGTACCACCACACCTTTCCGAACAACTATTATAGTATAATAAAAATGATACCTATTCACATTGCAAACAAAAGACATCAACGCGAGCGAGTAAAATATGCTTTTTTATAATTTATTATTATTTGTTGTTTTACTTCAGTATTAGCACTCGATATAATCACACCAAGTTTCACTTTTGTATGTTTTATCGTTTTTACGATAGAGCTAAATATTTCTAAAGACTTATAAAAAACACGTTTTTGTACGGCGACCCTCCTTATTTTTTCACTTTTTTCAAATTTTTAGTATTTGTTATTATATTGGCAACATAAATACATACTCTGTGAAAATTTCAACTGTCTACCTATTACGGTTCATACAATACAGCCCGCTGCTGACAGACGGACAGACGGACAGTAGGCGGAAGCCTATACTAGGGTCCCGTTGGTCACCCGTTGGGTGCACGGAACCATACATATTTGTAAGTAGGCACATACAATTCGTTTTAAAGTCTTTGTCTTTTTGTGAGCAAACCGGTCCATGATGTACTATTGTATTATCTTTTATACATATTTTAAATCATTATAAGTATTTAACAAATCATTGAGTATTAAAACATGGACTAACTTTCTAAAAGATACTAACTTTGTTAAAGGTGCACTCTACCAAAGAGTTGAGTAGCTGCTTTACTATTTCTCGACCAATATTTACGATGTAATTTTAAATATGTATTCCGGGATGTTCGCTGTTACTATAATATAGTTTAATCAAAATCCGTTCAGTGGTTTTGGCTTGATGCACTTTCAAACAGACACACAAAAACCAAATTCTTATTTTAAAAACCCTTGGTTGATTTTTTCGAATTATCCAATGTAGTTTACGATTTTAGTAACTGGGTACGAGCTGTTTCCCACAGCTTCGTCAGCGTCGACAAATCAACAATAAACATTACACTTGCTTAGTAGCAAAGAATAAGGCTAGGTACATATATCAGACATGATGAAAAATTTACACGTAATTTGGCTTAGGGCAATAATATTTTTATAACTCCAGACCTAAGCTCCAGACGTTTTTCAAAAATTTATCCCCCGAAATTGATTTTTTAGGGTTGCCACCTATGAAAAATCATTTATTATTTTTAAAGTGAAAACTTATTTAGGTGTGTTGGGCACCAGGAACAAAACTTATAAAACTGTAGGTATTAGAGATGGAAAAAAACCATTGAACTCGCGACACCTTACCGTTACCTTTTACTTGTTACCAAAACTTAATTTGAGGTAGAAAAAGCCCTTGAAATCGCGACGCTCTCACCGTTACCTGTTACCATTACCGTAACCAGGAACACTCGGAGGGGCAAAACTTATAAAACTGTAAAAAGTTTTCACTACAGTCGGCACTCCCGGAGTGGTTTCTTTTACTCATAAATAGCTTTAATGATTTTGATGAAAATTGGTATGTAACTATAACTGTTTATGTGCCTTACTCGGATTTTTCCTGGAATATTTTACCCAGTGCAGTAGGACTTATTAACTTCTTATTATTTGTTTGTTTGTTTGTGAAATCTTTACTGTGCTACAAAATTATTTATTTTTTACAAAGTTTCATTAAACTCGATAGGGCCATTTTTGAGTAACAGTAACAACAACCTAGATTTATCAACCATCCAATCGTCCGTCCACCGATTCGTCCGTCCTAGATCGCTCCAACCAATAACTGCTCATCATCTAGTATAATAAGGTGTAACAAAATTAGCTGAAACTATTTTAACTGGTGCTTCTACCCATGAAACTGAACAACTTACCCCATGGAACCCATAGTAAAAAAAAATTGGCTCTCCCTTATTAACTCGATCAGCTGATCAGCCAACTTAGTATGGGAAGTTCAATTTTTTTTTGAGATTTGTATATGAGTTTCATGAGGAAAGTTGTTCAGTTTCATGGGCAGAAGCACCAGTTAAAATAGTTTCAGCTAATTTTGTTAGACCTTTTAAATAAGTTAATTGATGCTGCTCATCGTCTACAATATTACTGCCTAATAAGATTTAAATATCTTCAATATTAATGCAAGAAATTACATCCCAAAAAGAAGTCACAATAATATTATGTCGAATTACGTCAATAATACGATGTTGCTTTGATATCTGGTTGCATGGTCAAAGATGACATATTATTACTAGTCAAGCAAGCCTCAGAGGAGCCGAGGGCTCAGATACGCTAGTACTAATATATACGAGTATATATTGTGGCACAGATGAGAAGAGTACTTACTGGTACTTACATACAATACAATACAGAGATGTGAAACTGTACCGAGCTGTCATAATATCACTTTGTCAATGTCACTACCATTGAGACTGATTTACACGTGTAGCAAGTTAACTTGCAGTTTGGGCGAGTTAAGTCCTTATCGCCGCTTTGACAGCCAAATACTAGTTAAATAATTATCGCCGCTTTGACAGCCAAATACTAGTTAAGTAATATAATATGACTTGACGATTAATTATAGAGAATAGAATGATGTTTTATTTTTTCGAACATCACTGCAAGTCCACCCCGCCCCCATGCGTCTCCCGCACCATAACAATTAAAAAAATCTTTAAAAACGGACAGTTGAACTAAACTTGCCTGTACGTGTGGGCGCAACTTGTTACTTACCGATCTAAATCGATGAAATTGCGAGTTGATTTGATTCGCTACTTAACTTTACTGCGTGTAAATCAGCATTACAGGTGTCTAGAGGTGAAGAGTGTTCACAGTAAGAATGTTAGAGAGTTTTAATAACTCTAAGCACGTATTTTGACAACAAGTCAATTTCAGCTCTATATTACCAACCTACAAATTCAGTCTAAAACTGTCAGTTTTGATGTATACCAAGTGCATGCACTCTTACAGTGAACGAAGTTTTGAACAGATTTGAGGCTACTGTGTGACTAAATAATAAGTAGGTATGTAGTTAGAAATTCCTTGTTTATTAAGAAGCAAAATAGTATGTAGCCTAACAGAATTTTCGTTCGTTGACACAAACATAATGTCAGTTCCATTAAGGAATTATATATATATATATATATATATATATAATATGTCCTTCGGCCGTATTTCCCATTTACTTGGGGTCGGCCTTCCTTGTCCTTTTCTTCCACTTAGCACGATTTTGTGCCATGTTGGCATCCGTATTATTTTCAATCAGGTCTTTTTCAACCGTCATCAACCAAGTGGAGGTCGGTCTTCCGCAACCCCGCTTCGTCACTGGCAGGTTTAAGGCGAGCTTGACTGGATGATCTTCCGGGCGTCGCTGGACATGCCCATACCATCGGAGGCGTTTTTCTTTGACCTTATCCGCTATGGGGGCGATCTTAAGGTTTCCTCTTTTCCTCTTATATACGCATTGCGGATTTTGTCTAGTACTGTGTCACCCACTGACTCGCGCAGCATGCGCATTTCAGTCGTATGCAGTTTGTTAAAAAATTATGGAATCAAATACATTATGATAAAAAAGGAAACTTTTATGAATATGTATTTATGCCACGGTTGGTAAATACACTCTGGTTGTGCCGTGCCGTCGTTCTGAAAAATGAAATGGGTACCTACCTATTACACGTTCTCTTAGATTATACACCCGTGTTTGATAAAAATAGGATAGAACTTTGTCACAAAAAAAATGTCTTAATAAAATCATAGGACGTCACAGCTCTCACCATTCGGTTGAGAGATAAGCAACGGAGTGACGACCCTAAAATGGGCCTATGGGCAAAAGAGAGATAAGGAGAGTGAAGTGACATATTCCTGTATTTTGACTCGTTTGTATGGGAGATTCACTTCAATGTGTAAAACTTCTTTGACATGATCAAAGTCTGATTGAACAACGTAGATTTGACTAAGCAGCTTTGGTAAAAGTTCGTCACTAAACATAGTTCACTGGGATCATTTTCTTCATTCTTCAAGCAGTTAAGGTCAAAAAAATGATGAATTTGTTACTAAACGGTATTGAAATAGGGAAAAAACTGCATCAAAAACAAATTATTAAATAGTAGTCCTTAAATTTAAATACTATTAAAATTTCAAAAAACCTTACCTGTTTTATTTTCTACCGCGTCTTTCCTTTCAAGCCTTGCTAATTCATTTTCTTAAAACATTTTTTTGTTTTTGGCAGATGATAAAAAGTAAGTCAAATGACTATCAAAGTAAACTAGCCTATTGTAGCAGACTCTCTCACCACAAACAAAATGGCTTCCAAGTAGCCATCAAATCTACTTTGCAAAAGAGGACTTTGATTCCTTATTATTTTAGTACTAAGTGATTTCCTGATACTAAATGCTAAGCAAATAAACAGAACAAAATGCATGTGGCTAGATTTTGCAGTCGACAGCTGGCAACACTGACTGATTGACGTTCGTTTGGATTCATGGACAGTTTTTTTGGCGGGATTTGTGGTGGACGCATTTGTAGTTTTATTTTGTTGTTTTTGCATTAAGTTCTACTAAAATTTGTTTCAAAAAGTGGTACGTTTTGGAGAAATCGTCTGGTGCACGTGAGCAGTGTGAAGGACAAGAAAATAAAATGGAGGACGTGAAAACCCAATTTGCACTGGGTGCAGTTTATAGACTGCAACCGGGTCTTCCACCGCAGAATGAAGCTGCTGTAAATAAATGCTGAACTCCAGACAGAGAAGATTTGTAATGCACCGGCACTAGCATTGCAAATCTAACTTAAAAGACTGTCTCAATAGGCCTTTTGTACCCAGAGACGTTAATAATAGATTCTTTTAAAAAAAGACATTCATTTTGTTGTGTGGTGTGTGTGTTGATTGAAATAATAATTGTTGAAGTCAATCAAGCTCAACTCAACCTGTAAATTGTAACGATCATCGTCAATGCCCTGATTATCAAATACTGCTAATGCGAAAATAGCTTTGACTATGAGAAAACATTGATTATTTTTGTGTTTATTTTTCATTCTTAGTTGTGAAAATGTCCATGAGCGCCAGCGCCGAAAATCTGTCCACAGATGCCCCGGTAAGCATTCCCTAATTATTTGATGTACTGTATACGTTATCTAACATATTACGAAGTGTATCGAATACGTAAAAAGTTGTGTGTGTTGTTCGCTGCATTGTTCTCCCGTACAAAGCAGCACCAAGAACGAAATGAGTCATTAGGGTGGGGAACCTAACGCGGAAGCTGGAATGTGGGTGGCCCATTACTGCTTGTTACCGTTCGGTTGGGCTCCGAGAATTAAATTGCTGTGACTGCTATGTGTTAGTGTTCCTGCTTGAACTGGTTCTCTAATATCAAAGCTTTGTTTGAAGAAAAAATCTTAACACCTGGTCCACCTACTTAAGTCACTAACACATTTTGCCTTTTTTTGAGGAAATCAAAATATCCCAATAGGTAGTTATTTATTTTTAACATCTCTACATGAACTTATTTTTGATGATTTATTTTAATAACTTAAGTCTTGACATAATAAGTTGCATTTTATCAGTATTAAAAAGAGTGTTCGAAAATGAAAAAAATATGTATTTCAAAATTACAAAATACACAATATCTACAAACATGGATAGATCACCTGCATCAATGCCTCAACTTCCTTCTAAGTGAGGGAATTTAGCCTGTTTATTAATTTTTCTTTACATTCATTAAGCACTAAAGGGTATAAATAAGGTATTTTATTTATTTTGTTGTATAGGTATGCACATAAATTGCTTCTTAATATAGATATGTGTTTGCTCCTACCTGTGTACATATCCATGGAGAAATATAATAGCACTGTATTTATTTATAAGTTTTATATTTAGCTGTTAGTCTTCCTAAAATAAATAAATAAATATTGGTTTTTGGCAAAAGTAGTCTTAACTGGACATTCAGTTTACCTTACCATGGTGTATGTTATATGCAGATGACATAGTCCTCATAGATAAAGATGCTGACCTACTCCAAATTACTCTTGAAATGTGATGACACATACTGGAAAACAACAGTCTCCGAATCAGCAGAAGTAAAACTGAATACTTGGAGTGGAGTTCAGTGGTAGCACCAACAACTCCAACTCCATTCACATTGACTGAAATCCACTGCCAAAGGTATCTCAATTCAAGTATCTTGGTGTGATGTTGACAGCCGATGGGAACATTGAGGTCGATGTTACCCAACAGAATTAGCGTGGGATGGCAGAGGTGGAGAGCTTTGACGGGGGTTTTATGTGACACAAGAATGCGGATTAAAACCAAAGGCAAGATCTACAAGACCGCAGTCAGACCAGCCATGAAGTACGAGCCGAGTGCTGGGCCTTAAAGAATGCCCACGTACAGAAAATGCACGTAAGTGAGATGAAGATGCTAAGATGGGCAGCAGGTGTAACCCAACTCGATAAACTGCGAAACAAGCACATCAGAGGAAGTTTCAAAGTCACCCTATAGCAGAAAAACTGACAGAGAGCCGCCTGCAATGGTTAGGTCATGTCATAAGATGCCCAAAGACCATGTCATAAAATGGGCCTTAGCACTGCCAAATAATAAGAAAAGTAGAGGATGCCCACTGGCCACCTGGTGGTCCACGGTGGCCAAGCACTGATAGCTTGCCCAAACAAATTTTTCGACAACCCAGGACAGTCTGTCCTAGGTTGCGCCGCAGAACGAAGAGAGCCAACCTCAAATAATGGGAAATAATTAGGACAAAGAAGAAGAAGTCTAAACTGGATCTAGTTTACACACTGTGTCTTGTCTTCTCTTTTTAGTTTTGTTAGTGTTATAGGATAGAGATTTGTACTTTTTAAGTATAATTCGTCCAGCAGTGGACATCTTCCGGCTGATATGATGATGATCATAAAGTATAATTTTTAAGAGTTATAGTTTTCTTACTGTAAGCAATGAGCATAATGAGTACAGTTGCTATGTTGAAAATTTATCTATCATCATATCATATAATCATCATCATCATTACAGCTCATATACGTCCCCACCGAGGGGCTCGAGCCTACCCTGAATCAGGGCGATACAAGGGCTTAACATATCATATAATCTATGGTTTTTATTAAAGAGTGTTGTCCCCTCTCCAACTCAAGATACTTAATTTTTGAGGCTCCACCCCAGATAGAGATACAATATAATAGAACTGATTGTACTAAAGCAACATAAACTTTATGTATTAAATTGACAGCAACATAAACTTGAATTAGTAAATTGACCAGAGCAACATGTTGCAGGGATTTGAAGATCCATATGAGGTTCCTGATTCCACTTTTACAGTTTTGTTTGAAGAAGAATTCGTAATACCTGGTTCATCTACCTATGTTACTATTAGCCTCATTTTGTGTAAAGGAAATCAAAATATCGCAATAGGTAGTTATTTATTTTAAACTTACCTATATAAACTTAACTTTGATAATTTATTTTAGTAACTTAAGTTTTGACATAATAAAGTGACATTATAACAGAATTAAATAGACTGATAATACGTACCTTATTTTTAAGACTAACTGACATTTAAATTAATATTGATGCATTCGGCATTATAGTGATAATTTTTTACCATTATTGATTTACTCCTTTGTGATCTAATCGATCATACATAAATTGGAAATGCAGTGGAAATCCAAAAAAGTGGCTAAGTCCATGTTGGATCACATGCTAAGTAGGGTTCCATAGTCTTTTCAGTAAATAAATGTATATTTTAAAAAACAAAATTGTTATGGCAGTTGGTATAGTATATTTTGTATGGAAAATCTATTAACATTTTACAACTCCAACTGCACATCTTAAGTTTGTCGACTATTACTCCTAAAATAACATAAGGCCATGATATTTTTTCTTGATACCCCATATGATAGGTTAAAATTATAGGGTAGGTAATATAGGGTGTCATTAAATAGATCATTGAAAATTACTGAGGGTTTGTTAAGATCTGGTTAAATAAATAAAATATATACCCCCACTTTACGAGTATATGCAAGTTTTACGTTGCGTTTTGCGTTGCGGAATCTTGGTAAGCCTGCTTCCATCTTCGGCATCATCGTCACTCACCATCAGGTGAGATGATGCCAAGGGCTTAACAATTGTGCAAAAAAATATTGATCATTATCATTACATATAAAATTCTCGTGTCACAGTATTAATTAGTTGCCATACTCCTCCGAAACGGCTGGACAGAAGTCCATGAAATTTTCTGTGAATATTAGGTCTGAGAATAGGTATAGAAAATTTTACACTGAAATCTGAGCAGGTGAAGCCGTGGGAAATTGATGAAATATATTATTTATTAAAAATATATACAGTAGGGCCTCGATAATCCGAACGCCCAAAATTCATACTCTGTTCGGATGTACACAGCATTCGGATTATAGTATGTTTTTTAACAATAAAACCAAATTGTTTATTATAGAAACTATGTTTTAATCAAAAACTGTTATAATATACAATTAAGAGATGATGACATTACTGTTGATGCTTTTTTGAAGAATTCTAATATAGTACATACATTGACGGCTAGTATTTAGCGACATAATGCACAACAAAATGGTGAAATGACGCGCGGAGCGGTCAAGTAAGGTATACGCGTAGCGTCTAAAATTGTTAATTCGGCACTAAAATACGAGCGTGGCATAGTGAGTTACTGAGAAACGACCAATGCGCGGGGAAAAGGGGTCTTTCGGATTATAGAGGCGTTCGGATTAGCTTGGGTTCGGATTATCGAGGCCCTACTGTATTATGAAATTATTTATATATTTTACCATACCAAATTTATAACTGTAATAGTCTTTGAGTAAAAGGGCTGTGACATACTAGACAGACAGACATGGCAAAACTATAAGGGTTAATACTAGGTTGAAAAGCACTTTTACTGTTCATTCCTAATAAGCAGACCAATGATTGAACCTTTCGAAATAGCTGACACTGTGGCTGTGTAAAAATGGAACCTGTCATAAACAAAAGTAACAATGCCATCAGAGGTGTCTAGGAGAACCCTAAAAATGTATAATGTGTGCGAGAAGGTATGTTCTCCACGGGGAATACGTTTATATAACTTGTCATTATATTAAAGAACTGTCATTTACAGACATGTGATGGAGGCACTATGTGCCTCGAGCTTGCATTGGAAGGAGAGCGACTATGCAAGGCAGGTGACTGCCGTGCCGGCGTGGCCTTCTTCCAGGCGGCCATTCAGGCTGGCACTGATGACCTGCGCACCCTCTCCGCTATCTACAGCCAGCTCGGCAATGCATTCTTCTACCTGGGGGATTATAATAAAGCGATGCAGTATCATAAACATGACCTCACTTTAGCTATGTATGTATTTAGTCTTCATCTAATTCATTTGCAGATGACAATACATCTAATTAAAGTATATCTAACTTCGGTGACATTATGTTGTTGTTTAGATCCTTTGGTGATGCATTTTTTTTTCTCAACAGAACCATGAATGACAAATTAGGGGAAGCCAAAGCTTCTGGGAATCTCGGAAATACTCTTAAAGTTATGGGAAGATTTGCTGAAGCCATTCAATGTTGCAAGAGACATTTAGAGATATCAAGGTCTCTTGGAGACTGCCTGAGTGAAGGCAGGGCATTGTATAACTTGGGCAATGTGTACCATGCCCAGGGCAAGCACCTTGGCAGAGTAGGCCAGAACGATCCTGGGCACTTCCCTCAAGAAGTTAGGGATTGCCTTAATCAAGCAGTAGCTTATTATGAGTAAGTATTTTTTAATGGTATGTTTCATATGTCATATCTGTATTAATTAAACAAAGTTCCCCATTGCGTTGGGAAATATTGGTAAGCCCGCTTCCATCTTCGGCAACATCGTCACTTACCACCAGGTGAGATGTTGTCAAGGGTTTACCAATTGTGAATAAAAAAAAAAAAAAAGAGAATGAAGAGCCCCATTTTTATCCTCAGAGAGAATCTCGAGCTGATGCGAAGTTTAGGTGACAGGCAGGCAATGGGGCGCGCGTGCGGCAACCTTGGGAACACGTGCTATTTACTGGGCGAATTTGCGCGCGCTATTCGCTACCACACAGAGCGCTTGCAAATTGCCCAAGAGTTTGGAGACAAAGCAGCAGAGCGGAGAGCCAACAGCAACCTTGGCAACTCTCATATATTCCTCGGCCAATTTGAGAATGCTGCTGAGCATTACAAGTGAGTATATAAATCTATTGGTATTCCTTGATAACTTACAGTTATCTTTGGTAAATAATACAAAAGTCAAAAGTTCAAAAGAATGACCTACTTAATCTGTTTTCTGTTAGTGCCCTAGAATATTCATTTACAAGATCAGATTTAAAAATTTAATGAGTCACCTGTATCTAGCGTGGATGAGCGCTATTTATTACAAATGCGAAAGTTTAAATGTTTTTACTCAATCACGCCCAAACTACTAAACGGACTTCGTAAGGTTATGTCTTGAATTTTTAGATAATAATCCATGGTATAAAAATATTGATTTCCTATGGTTTCAAATTCAAAATCTCATTTCAAATTATACGCACATGCAGTCACGGGCAGCTACTAGTATTTAATTCATAATTGTTTTCTTGCTGTAGGCTATCTTGAGGGCTATCTATGTAAGTTATTGTTGATATGATAGTATTTTGCATTTCTTTTCACATATGACATAATATCTGTGTCATAGATCATTTCAATTGCATGAAACGCGAACTTTGTACATACTGCCGTGCGAATATACTCAGTAGAATTGCTTTTGAATGCTGCGCATCTTATTTTTGTCTATCAGTTATGTGCTATAATTAACTAGATAAGAGATTTGTGGTTTTAAATCCTATGGTTTCGAGTTTGACACTGATTTTTTTCGATGGTATTTTCTTAATCATCATAAATCAGCCTAAGGACGTTCACTGCTGGACATAGGCCTCCCCCAAGGATTTCCACCGACCGGTTCTGCGCAACCCGCATCCAGCGGCTTTCCGCAACCCGCATCCAGCGGCTTTCCGCTAGCTTCAACAGATCATCGGTCATCTTCTTAATGTTCACCATGAATAGAATAAGCTCGCATCCTGCTTGCGACAATTCTACGAATATTCAATAATTTCATATTATTGGTTGGTAACGAAATATGTTCTAAAAATGTTTGAAATACCCACAAGTGACAACATAGATTTTTAGCGTCATTGACATTTTGTGAATTGGACGAATTAAAAATTGAAAACATGATGGAAAAACAAAACAAGTAAGGTTTTTTGAAACTTCAAGAGAAGAGCAATGTAGGTAATCATATTTCAGAATTTATTTTTGATGCAGTGCGATCCTTACTGTGGGTAAAAAAAACTCTAAATTAATAGCCGAAACCCCCTTAGTAGAATAGAATGCAACGAATATCCATTTAGCTAATCAGCCTGCTTTGGCTGATGCAACATCATCCAAAAGATGTCCGACGCAGAACATAGCCCCCCTCCCCCACCCCTAAGGTGGGAGTTTTGCCGTAAACGCCACGCTTGGCAGGCGGGTTGGTGACCGAATTGTGCAGTGTGGGGGCACAGTACGCAGAAAAAATGTTGCTGCCCATACTCTGGTTTGTTTCTTTAGTCGCCTCTTACGACACGAGATGAAGAGATGGGATTGTGTTCGAGGGCCGCACCACGGGCCAAACTTGGTCCAACTTCGATGTCAAAGCAGTCATTAAGCTTCATAGTTAAGTTCTTTGTGATATGCTACCTATCTTTTTTTACTATCAATTTACAGCAATTAGCTTGCGTTATACTTGCCCTCAACTCTAGAACCATTATCATGCTGCATTAAATTATATTTTCTCAAAGATGCTTAGAAATTTTAGCATTTTTTTTATAACCTTCTTTGAGATAAATCGAAATTGCTGTACTGGCTAAATACATGCAAGCAGC
Organism: Coleophora flavipennella; assembly: GCA_947284805.1. Lineage (NCBI taxonomy): Eukaryota > Metazoa > Arthropoda > Insecta > Lepidoptera > Coleophoridae > Coleophora > Coleophora flavipennella. The sequence continues at coordinate 31,446,563 of OX369308.1, forward strand.
GGCAGGCAAAATTTGTATGAAAATCCATATATGTCGTGTTTTAGCGCCCAAATAAATTACTGTGTAATTTAAAAATGGAACTATCTTTTACTCGAAACATGGCAACCAAGGAGGTAACTTATCAAAGGTTTTTTTTTAAATTTCGAACTGGCTTGCAAATATAAAGCTGTTAAATGAAAAAATCTAACCACTCCGGGAGTGCCGGCAAAAGTGAAAACTTTTTACAGTTTTATAAGTTTTGACCCTCCGAGTGTTGCTGGCGGTGTCGGTTACATTACAGGTTACAGTGTTGCGAGTTCAATGGTTTTCCCCATCTCCAAAATTTCTAGACGCTCCTAGAGAAGTTTTCACCAAAAAAACAAATGAACACTTTGGCGCGTGAAAAATTATTGTTGTTCGTTGTTCGTCTAGTTTTAATTTCTGCGCATTATTTGATTATTTATGGATGAGGGCAGCGCAGGACCGGTCGTCGTGGAAATCCTTGGGGGAGGCCTTTGTCCAGCAGTGGACGATTTCCGGCTGATATGATGATGATGATTTGAGAAAAGTACTATTTAAGCCTTGGCCACAACTAGGCACTGATAGACTTACGTATATGTACCTCGGCCCATATTTACACGTTCGTCCGTCAATGCCTCTTTTGCTGGCCGCTGCAGTAATGTACTATTTTAGTCTGTGATTGGAACGAAGCGAAATTAATATTTTTTTACGTCCAAATAACCTAAGTTAGTCTTTTCTTAATCTTATAAGAATATTTATTTTAATTAATTGCTTTTGATTTGACTTTTTTGTTTATAACTCAGATCATGGATTCTTTATCTGAGATTTATTTATAAGAAGGATAAAAACCTATCATCATTCATCATTACAGCTCATATACGTCCCCACCGAGGGGCTCGAGCCTACCCTGAGTCAGGGCGATTAGGCCTTAGTCGACCACGCGGGCCCAGTGCGGGTTGGTCGACTTCACACACAACCTTCGAGTTTCTTCGCAGGCGTGTTGTGCAGGTTTCCTCACGATGTTTTCCTTCACCGTTAAAGCAATCGGTAAGTATGTACATAAGGTTTTGAAAAACTCATTGGTACATTGTTCGTCCAGATTTGAACCCAATACCTCTGGTTAGATGGACCGAGTCGTTACCGGTTGAGCCACCGACGCTTTTAAAACTTATAAAATATTCTTATATACATTTGGTAAGCCCTAAGATTAAAGATTATTCAAGAAAACTACGCTTACAGACGAACCTTAGCTTTAGCCGAAGAGTTGGGTGACGCAGCCGTGGAGGCCCAGGCATGTTACTCGCTAGGAAACACATACACGCTGCTGCGCGAGTACCGTGTCGCAGAGGAGTACCACACGCGCCACCTAGCGGCGGCCCGCAGGCTACAGGACCGCGTGGGTGAGGGCCGCGCCTGCTGGTCCCTCGGCAACTCGCACGCGGCCTTGGGCAACCACGAGAAGGCACTTTATTATGCCACAGAACACTATAACATATCGAAGGAGGTAAGAATTTTACAGGTGGAGTGGAATTCCTTGCCTGCGTCAGCGCTTCCCGATTCTTACAAAATGGCGAGAGTGAATAGACATTATATTTTGAGTTCGGGGCTTGTGTGGGCAATATTTCATTCTTTAAAATTTTTGTATAGATCACAGTATTCAGTAGAATGGCCACGGACCGCTAGATTTATGTTTTATAAATATGACTAATCCAGTTTTTCAAAAGTGTAGTTGGATCACCCAATGCATCTGTAGTAAATGTTTAGCCATCGCACATCGAATCCCATTCAATTGTACCATTCCTTTGCTCTTGTGGTATGATATACCTGGCCTGGATACTGTTGAGTTATTTTTACGTCTCGGGAGGCCTAGGTGCTGTGTAGCTAACAAGTTAATCTGTGATCCTTGATCTAATAAGGCTTTCATTTTAATTAGAGTTCAATCCGCTGCCTTTACATTTTTTTCCATAGTTGCAAGTAGAACTTAGTATTAACCGGCGCAGGCAGCGGCGCTTACCTGGATGTAGTAGGAGTCATATTCACCGGCATTAAATTTCAACTGATTGGCTGTGAATAATAATGTCGTATAGCGTCGTATAGCACGCACCGGAAAACGTAGCTTAGGTAGGCCTCCCACTCGGTGGACGGATAAACTGCTGAAAGCCGGTAAGCCGCTGGATGCGTGCAGCGTAGGACCAATCTTCGTGGAAATCCTTGGGAGGAGGCCTTTGTCCAGCAGTGGACGTCACTCGACTAATATGATGTAGCGTCGTATGGTGAGGCTTGTTGCAAGCCCGACACCACTCACTGGAATTAAATTGCATTGTTTTTTAAAGCTTGTTTTTAAATTTAACTTGCAATGTATGTATGTTTATTCACTTCTCGGTTTCCGATTGAGCTGAAATTTTGCATGCATATGTATATCGCGTGACAATGCAATATTAAAAGCTTGTACCTAAAAATTATTCATTCTGGCAGTACATGCAGTTTAATCAAATGTTGCGAGATTGACCTTAATTCAGTTTCTAGTGGCATGTTTTGGAATTATTTGCAGTCAACCAATAAATAACCTGATTTGCAAAATTTCAGTATTTGCATGAATTGTTTTTGGGATCATGAAATTCCCACAGTTTAAATATAAATTTGGCAGAAAATTTAGTTCTTTCTTCTTCTTCTTCTAACCCATAAACGTCCCCACTGCTGGGTCTCTTCCCTAACTCGGGAAGGTTAGGCCATACTCCACACACGGGGCCATCTCTGGGTTGGTGAAAGTTGAGGTGGCGAACCCCAAAAGTTTTTGACGCCGCCTATAAGGCATCTGACACGGCATAACGACTGCCATCTAGATATCAACCGGCACCAATGGCTTAACGTGCCTTGCGAAGCACGAAAACGATCGAAAAAAAATCCACTAAAAGTCAAACCCATCTAGGTAATGACCGTTTTTCAGGTCAGTTAACTTGCGTGATGACCTAACAACGCAAGTCGCACTAAGCTACGACAGCTGCTAATTATGTATTATGGGTTAGTTGTTGGTGGATTTCGTGCATAAATTTTCAAAAAATTGGCACAGATTCAGTTAAAACTCTTCAGGTATGAAACTCTAAGAAATAATGAATGATTATAAAACTGTGTTTATTACAATTTTTACTCTTTTTTTTGCAGATCGGTGATGTATTAGGTATGGCGACAGCACAGATGAACATTGGCGACCTACGCAAAGTACTGGGCCTGCCGCCGGAGATCGACTCGCCGCCCGCCGTGCTCATAGATGTGGATAGTGACAAGACTCCACCGACTCCGTTCAACGCCTTGCGCGTGAGGAGACAGAGCATGGAGCAGCTTTCGTTAATACAGGTTAGCATGTCTATTACATGTCTATGCCTTACCCCATGGTCCATTGGTCAAGTGGTTAGCGCTCCTGGATTGGACAGCCACGCTGTGCATACTTTCTCGAATATACCTCCTGTTCAAATTTGACCCGGACTAGTACCCGCGCGTAAACCGAATCGTTATATTTTTTTCTAGGTATTTACAACCTTTAAAATTCTTGTAAAATTTGAGCGGGATACCCCCGGTGGGTTTGGCAGACATTTGTTAACGACGCAAAAAGTTTGTCTGACAATTTCGATTGAAAAAAAATTGAACAACGAGTGTGCTTGAAATTGTGTTTTTGTAATAGAATTACGGCTGTAAAAATGTTGCGGAAGTGTTTTGGAGAGTCTTCTCTAACAAGAACACAAGTATTTGAGTGGCATAAACTATTCAGTGAGGGTCGGAAAGTCGTAGCGTAGAAAACTCGATTCATGCAAGTCGTCCATCCACCACTCTTTACGACGATAACATCGAAAAAGTGAAGAAAATCGTTGTGTTGGCATTAGAGAGATAGCAGAGGCTCTCAATATCTCTTATGGATCCACTCAACACATTGTGATTGATGTTTTGGGTATAATGCGCATCGCTGCCAGACTCGTACCAAAAGACCTGGGCCGGATTTGTGGGCAGACAATTTATGGATTTTTCACCAGAATTAAGCGCCGTCACATTCCAGCCTGATAGTGACTGAATTTTTGGCCAAAGTACTCGTGTGTTTTTACATCGCTCCCTGTGACTTTTCTTGTTTTCTAAACTCAAATATCCGCTCCGGGGAACGCGCATGAGTAGATTAAGGCGGTTCCAGTAGCACACTAGCGCCGCCAATAGAAATAAGTAATTCACTCATTCTTATGGACTTTAATAGAAATCATTGAGTATTTTGGGCGTATGGGGGCAACAACTATTGTTTAATTGATATTTTTTAACCGTTAATATTAGCAACACGTTACTTTTCAAAAACAGCTAAAAGTGGCCACATTTAGCCGGTTTGCAAAAATAACTTTATATCCGAAACTACTGGGTCTTAAATCTTGAAAAAACCTAAGGAAAAATCTAAAGCCCTTTCGTTCCCATAGGAAAAATATCCAAAATAAATAGACCCCTATTTACCTAGAGCAAAGTATGTAGTGAGAGGTCGTGTTCTGTTGGTAGTTTAAGGTGGTTGCAGAGGCGTCATTTTCATACAAAACGTTTGACCAATACACTCATCGAGTGTTAGAGTATTAGGTTATCAAATAATATCAAAAAAATGTTTAAAAAATCTTGTTTTCGCGAATGAAATCAGATTTGTGATAAATCGAACAATTGAAAAGTTATTAAGGTTTTAAATCTTGTTCAAAAGTGTCGATTTTACGTATGTGTGCGTTACATTTACACAACATAGACACTTATGCTGTGCGTAAAGCTATGTATGAACAGTGCGTTCTGAAACTCTACTTGTGTTATAGGAATCTAAATATAAAATGTTTTTTCAGAGTGAATACAAATCAATTTATTTTTTATTAATAACACCCATAAATAATAGTGTAAAAAACTAATACAAAGATTTAGTTTTACAAAGATGTTCTTATATTTTTGTTAAAACAATTAAAACAACACACTTTTCGAACGCACTTATCCTCGTAACACTCTGTGGCTGAATATGAATGAATCAGTGTTGCTATATATACGGATTTATCTGCACTCGTATGGATTTTTGAGGTCCTATGCGGATAATTCATGATTATGGATTTACGCGACACAAATATCATATTCCTACATCCAAAGGTATTGTTTACAGGTTGAATTTATGTATATTCCTTTCGTTTTCTTTAAAATTTGACTTGTACTCATGTAACTGAAAAACTTTCCCCAAGGAACCGGCTGCTGTGTCATATTCTTACAAATTTAGCTTTGTTGGTCTTCTCAAACTTTGTATGGAGAGTCCAAACATTTGGATAAGATAACAAAAAAATATATATTACACTTTAGACTTCTGTACATATTTTTACGAGAAAGTTTATGCGACTTGTGGCGTATAATTATAGGGTATTTGACAGTGTTTAAAATAAATTAAAAAATACTATTCACTAAATAGCATTTCTCCTACAAAAGCATAAAAACATTCATTTAACATTTTATTCTAAATTCAATTTTATATTTATCAAAATCACTAAATCAGTTCGTCAAAGATAATGACGTCACAACTTTGTAACACGAACAATTTCAGAACAAAATTTCGTTTTTGACCGTTGATAAAAAGTAACTCAAGTGACTAGCAGTCAAATACCGGATTGTATTAACAATTTTAACTGACAATTATTTACTGTTGCATGAATTTTGTCCAGATTTTGGACTGAAGATAGATTTCTTGATTCCTCCATATGGCAACACTGTTTTTTTTTTTGCTCTGCAGTTAGTTTGTGAATTTGGTAAATAAATGGCGTTTGTAACAAAATGAAATAACGCTTTTACAATAAACACGTATACTCAGGACGCAAAGTAAACCCAAAACGATCGCGAGCCGGTTTGTTACGGTATCATGCACCAGAAATGGCTTCGAAAGTACCTATAATACAGGCAATCCTCTTCGGTGTTTGTGAACATTACTTTGGTGTGTGTGTAGCTATCAACCGTTCAGAGTGCTCCAGCGATTTGAAGAGACTGGATTCAATGTGCACAGACCAGGAACAGGCCGCACAAGGTGCACGACAGCGCGGGACGATCGATATATGGTGTCAACAATATTGAGAAATCGATTTCAAACGGTTGTTGAAGTCAAAAATCACCTTCTACGTGCTGAAGAGAGCAATCCGGGCACGTGTACAGTGAGGACGCGTCTTGCTGAAGCGAACTTGAAGCCATTTAGACCCACCAATGGTCCAAAACTCGGAAGGCAGCATCGAAATTCAAGGCTGAGTTATGCTAGAGAACACATGAATTGGACTTTCAATGACTGGTCAACAGTTATGTTTTCGGACGAGTCGAGATTCATGCTATACAAGCACGATGGGAGACGAACTTTAACTGCAGAGAGATACGTGAATGAAACCTTAAATGAGTATGTTGGCCCACTTTTAGTAAACATGCGCAAGAATGCCATTCTTATGCAAGATAATGCTCATCCCCACACAGTCTCTATCACACGCATGCAGTGGCCAGCACGCAGCCCAAACTTGAACTTCATCAAGCATGCTCGGATGAAGCAGTGATAGAGGAATGGGAGAATAATCCTCAGCATCAACTCAGAAATCGAAAGTGGAAAGCATGCTAAACCGTGTAACAGCTGTTTAATAGATCTCAGTGGTAATACAAAATACTAAAATGTGTCAAAATTGCAATTTCGAAATCTAGTGAAAAATTTTCATTTTTTCTTAACTTACTTTTATTCAAAATAAACTTTATAAACTTTTATTACTTATTTTTATTATTATACTAGCTGTCCCGGCGAACTTCGTTCCACCTTACACTACACTACACTATCCTACCCTACACTACCCTACCCTACACTACACTACCCTACCCTACACTACACTACACTACCCTACCCTTCCCTACACTACCCTACCCTACCCTAACTACACTACCCTAAAACCAATTATTTTTGACTGATATTTTTTTTATTGATGAATATCATATTTTAATACTTATTATCCTATTCCAGACAAAGACAAATGCAAAAAAAAAATCATAAAAATTGGCCCAGCCGTTCTTGAGTTATAATGGTGTAACTAACACGACTTTCTTTTATATATATATAGATGCACTATAAAATTGTCTATAATACAGTCTTTATTTCATAAAGCTTGTTACAATATTTTGGAAGTTATTGAGGTTTTTTGTTACAGACCCATTTCCTTTGCTGTCGAGTGTATTTACACAATAATTAGTAAATTGTATATTGTAATGTGCTATTTTTAGGCTGAACACAGGCAATAGCAATCACTAAAATATACAAAGCTGTTCATAAGTAAGTAAATCATAGATATTCCATTTGATAAGTTTAAAAAAATGGAACCCTTATAGGATCACTTTGTTGTCTGTCCGTATGTCTGTCAAGACCCTTTATTTCGGAAACGCATGGAGGTATCGAGTTGAAATTACAACCGCATAGTCCGGTCTACAGTCCCTTGAAGCTGTGAAAAAATCAAGCTTCTAGGTTAACGTAAAAAAATATACGGCCGTTTATGCTGCAAAAAACGTATATTTCGACACTCTCTAGGGAATCAAAATTCATAGGGTATTTTCCGTTGACCTAGAACTATGAAATTTGGCAAGTAATACCGTCTTGTACTACAAGAAAAGGGAAAAATCTGAAAACTATACATTTGTAAAAATATAATCTTTATATAAAGTATGTAATCAATTATGCAAGGAACGGCGCTCCAAATTTTGAATTGAGTTAAGTGTGCCATATGAGGTATCCTATGAAAGGGCTTCATTGTCAGAAGCTTAAACAGACTTTTAATTATTTTTTTGATGTATAGTTTTCTATTTATGACGAAGAATGTAAAAAAAAACTTTCCCCTTTTTTATATGTGTAGGTAGGTACCTAATAATTTTGGCGTATGTAGTACCTAACAGTCTGCACTGTTATGATTTATAATATGGATCTACAATTTTGTACGGAACCCTCGGTGGGCGAGTCTGACTCGCACTTGTCCAGTTTTCTGTAATGACAAAACTTATCGAGAGCCATTTTTGAGAAACCTATGTTTTACCCTTTTCTCATGGCAGGTCGTTAGAGTTTTACCAGATAAAGTACCACCTGTAGCATATTATAGATATTACATTTGAAAAACATCTTGAAGAATTTTTTGGGGATCAAACAAAGATTTGTTACCGTAGATGGGTTATGCACTAAAAACATTTGAAAATCGAACCCCTTTACACACAGTATTAAAGGTAGTTCACTTCCATTGCACCGAATGCTACTAAGAATGCTTTTATTTGCTTCACTTTTTGTATGCATGTAACCTATCTATATCTCTGGGATTAAAGAAAAAAACATGATATTGAATATGATTATTTTATTTTATGTATGTCCCTTGTGCCAAATTTTAACCGCCTCCATGGTGTGATGGTTAGTCAATTTGCTTCACACCAGGAGGTCGTGGGTTCGAATCCCGGTGGGGTCAACTTGTAAGACTCCGTTTGGTTGGTGGTAGGATATTTTCTAAGCCCGCCTGGCCTGGCTAGCTACCACCATCTTATCTAAGTCTTGCCGCCAAACATCAGTGTTAACAATGTTGATGTGTTCCGGCTTGAAGATAAGATAGCCAGTTCTCCATTGCATTGGGGAATTTTGGTAAGCTTGCTTCCATCTTCGGCATCATCGTCAGTTATCATCAGGTGAGATGATGCCAAGGGCTTACCAATGGTGAATTAAAATATAATAATAAGGCTTCAGCAGCGCCCATGAAAATGGTTATTATGTGTAAAGGTGGTGATCATCATCATATCAGCCAAAAGACGTCCACTGGTGGATAAAGAGCTCTCACATCCAGCGATACTTTCTATATATTTTTGCTGATCAACTGTAATTACATTCCTTTCTCGATCTACATTGATATTCATTTCTAGATATCATCTCACAGGACCTAGGTTTTCATACCTTAAACCACGATCTGCTATATTAAATGATTAAAACAAAAGTTTATTTGGGCTGGAAGTACTTATATTTTTACAATAAGAAACAAATCAATCACAACAATAAACTCTGTCACACCATAGAAGAGACAGAACATAAAGACTTAATGGAAGATATGCAAACTTTACGTCTAACTACCAGAGAGAAGGTGTCCTCATAATCTATTCCAGGTTGCTGCGTGAAACCTTTTGTCACTAGTCTCCCATGATAACGCACTTTGTTGTTCACATCAAACTGTTTATTTAGCACCCACTTGCACTTATCAACTATTGTTGCACCACCTGACATATCAATAAGCTCCCGAGCATTGTTTTCCCTGAACGACTGCTATGGCTCAGCAGCTGGATATGTACACACGGAGAAACCATATCTATTGAGGTAGGTAGTTTCCTCTCTCTGTTTTCGTTCTCTATAGCACATGGAGTAGACATGGGCTTTCTTTCAATTCCCCCACTGAATCTGTCCTCCTGGCTGTCTTCAGGTGACATTTCTTCTCCATGAAACCAGATAATACTATTCTTCAGTTTCCTCATTTCCATTTTGTCTTCCATTACAATCACGTCTCTGCTAATTATCTGCATTTTAACAAGGATTCTACACTGTATCCAAAAAGATAATCGTAAAAACGATTTCTGAAAATCCGATGTGCTCTCTGTTTTGCTTTTTTGTCCCAGGAATAAAATGTAATTTTGTATAAGTAGGTATTTATTTCACAGATCTACTGATTTATTTCGTAGTGATTTCTATTCTCTTTGTATACCGCTATTGTAAACTGACAGATATTACGCGACTTTTTATTGAATGAATTGCACCCACACACTTACAATTCGTGCCTGCAGTGTGCGTGACTGCTATCAGCTGCTAATTGTGGGATAACACGAAAGAATAAAACAATAAATGAAGTTAAACACTTACTATATCATCGAAACATCAATATAAGGGCTCGCGAATAAACAAATTTTGCTTCAAACTTATCTAATTTACGTAATATTTGTCAAAAACAACAATATTTGCTCGCCAGCGCCATCTAGGTTGCGATGTCTATTTTTGTTTCCTCTGCAACCCCCTTAAGTTTAAGTGCGGAACCCTGTTTGTGTGACCCCAGTCGCACTTGGCCGGTTTTTTTTTATTTTTGGCTTGTTCAAACTACGACAAGTATATTAATTACTCTGAACTACGATTCTTGCTTGAACTTGGTCGATCACCAATGAAGCAAGCATCGTAGCTCGAACCAGAGCGGCGATACTAGGTGGTGCGCTGTAATGGTTTCATGCCTGTAGCACAGATGTCGCTTCCTCTTTGTTGTTCGCCCTTGACTGTAAAGCTGGTAGTGCTCTATCACACACTCTGTATAATAAAAAGTGCTCTCAAAATATCTGCCACCACTGCAAAGCATGGCTCTACTCGTGAAACTGAACCAAATTCGCATTTAAGCGAAAATTCAGTTTTAAACCATTATTTCGTTTGCAGATAACCCCAGATGCCAAAAAGAAAGAAGCAGAACAAGAGACTGAACTTAAACTAGAAGTAGTAAGAACAGAGTCGGAAGAGAACCCCGTGGAGTCGTTCTTTGACCTGCTGAGCCGGTGCCAGTCGGAGCGAATGGATGAGCAGCGCGCAACACTCCACGCCAACAAGGAGAACCGACCCAAAGCTAAGAGCAGCACCAACAAACTTCAGAGGTCGGCCAGCAGCGGCAATAAAAACTCCAGGTCAGTTAGCTTGAAAGTATGTAGATGAATGAATGTAGATGTCATCTTATGACTCGAAACTCAGAAAAACAAGAGTACACGTACGCGAAATGAGAAATGAAGCTAATAAGTAAAAAAAAAATTCGAGCGAGACCTACAGTACTCGCATATGATGTGTAACATGTGACAAAATACTTTATAAAAGGACGGCAAAGATACGGCAGACTAAGCTGTATGGTCATAGATACCTTTGCCTTTTCCGCGCTTTTGAAGCCTGAAAAAAGGACGGCAAAGATACGGCAGACTAGGCTGTATGGTCATAGATACATTTGCCTTTTCGGCGCTTTTAAAGCCTGAAAAAACGCGACTTCCTGTTAAAATGGGACACATTTCCGTCCCATGGGACACATTTCCGTCCCATTTCACGAAATCACTCCCACAAATTGCAGGAAAGCGAGAGCAAAGATGTTACACATCAACAATCAAATATGCTTTATTGTACAACAAATAAAAAAATAGAGAATAGTACAGAATAACAAGATAACAATATTTTGGATTACATACAGGGTATAACAAAATTGGTGTAGGTCCCGTTAAATGGGGCTTCTAATCATCATACTGAACAACTTTTGTTCTCTGACTTTGCTGAAATCGCAAAAAAAAAAATCTCTTCATACGAATCAATCAGTTGCTCGACCATTTTTTTTAAATTTTGTATGCAGGGTCAAATTTTTGTTTGGAGAATTGACTATGGGCACAGTCTTACAATATAGTGGCTTACAGTAGTGCAACGAATGTACTTACGCAGAGCAAAGGAAGGGTACTTGCGGGGCATCGGGCGGCGGTGGCTACAGGCTAGTTGCTAGTACCTACGCCGCCCGCGCCGTGGCGGCATCGTGCGACATCAAAGGTGCGCTACTGTAAGCCATATCGTAATACTGTGCTATGGGTTTTTTGGGGAAAGTTGTTCAGTATGATGAGTAGAACCCCCAGTTAACGGGTCCTACGCCAATTTTGTTAAACCCTGTATACATAAAAGGAGGATGAAAATATTTTTTATTGTACCACCTCTTGTGTGATATCGTTCAATAGAATAGTTGATTGCTAGTCATTTGAGTTACCTACTTTTTATCTTCAAAAAGGAAAAAATCGAAATTTTGTTTCAAAAATATTTTTAATAGTTTAAGTACTAATTTTGTTTGATTAATTTAAAATGGAAGAGGTCGTGTAAAACAAATTGTCATAAAACAAATACTTATTATGTGTATATTTGGACTCTATTAGTGAAAGACCATCGACAGTTTCTATCACAATTTTTGCCATCACAATAACTTCTTCACTCTCGTCGGTCGGCATCACTCGCTCCTCAGTCACTCGAAAGTTAAAAAAAAAACTGCATTGATTTATTAACTTATTGTTATATTTTTATTGTTCTAGTATGAACTATTGTATGAGTGAAATAGGATGATAAATATTAAGCATGACAAGTATGCCATACCATGTTTAAGTGGCATTGTAGAAGGCCAGTAAATCTGAATCCTGAAACAACGTTGATTTGCGTGACGAGGCACCATTATCTTGTCGACTGTATGCTAATCACGTGATATAATGGTTTGGCTTATCGTGAGATGAGAGCTGAATACGCGATACCGATGTCTGTCTGGTTAGTGGTTGAAACGAAGCTTAAGTAGTGGTGTTATTACATTTCTTAATTCCATAATTATCAAGTATTATATTAATTTAATAGTACACATTATTTATAATGAAACCATCAGAGCAGGACTGTACAATGTGCGTATTGTTTATTTACTTATTGGAATAGAATGAAATCAAATTTATTCAGTACATTGACACAATACATATCTATACAAAATGGTACCTAGCGATATGAGACTATGGCGCGGCGTAGCTTCCTGTCTGTACTAGAACACTAGATCTCTCTTAATTGCACGTAAATGACAAAGCTTAGTGGAAACGATTATCGCACTACGTTAAACTGAGCTACGTGTTAATGCAATGTTATGTCATTGCTTTGTACTCGATTTTGTGTTTTGTATGAATTTGTGATTCTCTTGAAATCTATAAGATACTTTTCACGTCTCTTATTTCATGGTATGAAAAAAATATTCAAACAATTCATCAAGTGTTACTATAGAATCATACGAATCTGACATCTCAACTCAAGTGTGTTGTAGATAAAAATAAAGATAAATGCAGGATTACACATCTGTTTTGAATCTTTTTTGTTTTGTCATGTTTTTATTTGTAGGGTTTTAGAGCCAAAATAGCAAATAACTGAAGCGTTATAATTTTGTCATGTCAGTCCGCCTGTCTATCCGTCGATATGTCACAGCCGTTTTTTTCTCTCAAAGACTATTTCAGCTATAAAGATGAAAATAAATTTGGTATGCTAAAGATAAAAATGAAAAAAAATCATCATCTATCAGCCACAAATCGTCCACTGCTGGACAAAGGCCTCCCCCAAGGATTTCCACGACGACCGGTCCTGCGCTGCCCGCATCCATCGGCTTCCCGCGACCTTCACCAGGTCATCGGTCCACCGCGTGGGAGGTCTGCCTACGCTACGTTTTCCGGTGCGCTATAATTTAAGCATAAAAATAAAAGCATGTAAAGTGGGGGAAACTTTTTTTTTCACTTAATCTATCGTGGGGTATTTCAAAACTACTGAGAATTTGAAATTATATATTTATTTTTTATATATTTTTTTGATTTGTTTACTAAATATAAACTGAAAGTGGTGATTTTCATGTCCCCACTCCCCACCCCGTACCAACTAAACCGCTATTTCAGGAAATCTAAATGATAAGTATTGGAAATATGTCCAGCAGTGGACTTCCTTCGGCTGATATGATGAAGTATTGGAAAAAGTAGGCCACGTAGAATCAAATTTAAAAGGAAAATTATGGCGGCCTAGTTGGCTTTCTTAGTTCTTAATAGTGGACCAACTTAAGATGTGCAGTTGGATTGAAAAAGTTTATAGATTTTCCGTACAAAATACCAACTGCAAAATTAACTGTTTTTTAAAACATACATTTTTATATTAAAAAGATTGAGGAATGCATAAAGTACAGCGCGTCGTGGTCCGACACGTACTTGGCTCCTTTTTTTAACCCTTATGACGCGTACAACTCATACTAGGCCGGTTTTCATTATTTGTTGTTTTACTTTAAGATTAGTACTATAATTACACCTTCACGCTTATATTTATTGCCGTTCTTACGATAGAACAAAAACAAAACTATTTAAATAACACGTTTTTTTGTATGAATTTTTCACTTTTAAATTTTTATTTAGTAAACCCCTATCTTCTAAATATATATAACTCAAAGGTGACTGACTGACTGACATAGTGATCTATCAACGCACAGCCCAAACCACTGGACGGATCGGGCTGAAATTTGGAATGCAGGTAGATGTTATGAAGTAGGCATCCGCTAAGAAAGGATTTTGGGAAATTCCCACGGGAACCGCAAAAATCGGGATCTGCGGGAATCCACTAGTAATAACATATAATCTGTAAAAAATTCAGGCGCCTACCTATTACTGTTAGAAATCGGTCAAACGGACGGAATGCGTAGGCTTAGTAATAGGGTCTCGTTACCTGGCGCGAAACCATAATAAATAATTATACAAATTAATTTCATATAAAAGTCTATATTTCACCATTCACAACTGATGCTTCAATTAGATTCTGTCATTAAAAGTATTTCATCAAGTGCTGATGATGCACCCCCGAGTACGCCGTAATCACAGACAGAAAATTTACCTCCATTGTCTCTCAAATTGTAAAATTGATTCTGCTAATATAACAATTATTAACTTTTAAGGTTACGATTTCATTTCAGACATGTCATTTAAATTTTTTAGGCGTAAATATATTATGAGGGTGCGCAGTGCGCGAGCCGCTCGTGGAAAAAATAGCCTATATGTTAATCCAGGTCCTAATCTGTCTGCCTACAAAATTGCATCCAGATACGTTAAGTAGTATCTGCGTGGAAGAGTAACAAACATCCATACATACAAACTTTCACATTTATAATATTATAGTAGGATGAAGTAAAAATGTGTCTGGATAGTCGGCGACTAGTCGGTACATCTCCACATCGGTTTTTTTTTACCCGTGTATTTTGTTTTTTCTGTTACGGTCCTTTTTATAAGGGTATCGAAATCAACAAGCAACCCTTATAGCGTAACGATATGGGTTGCTTGTTGATTTCGATACCCTTCATGTCTGTCCATGACCATGTCTGTCCGTCTGTACGCGCCTTAGCTCAGAGACTATTAGTACCAGAAAGCTGTAATGTGGCATGGGTGTACAAATTAAACACGCCGACAAAATGGTACAATAAAATATTGAAAAAACATTTTTAAAATATAATTTCAGGGTACCTCCCCCCTACTTTTAAAAAGTGGGTGACTTTTTTTTGTTGACGTAGTCTATCGTGTGGGGTATTACCAGCTTAACTGCTATTTCAGGACATCTGAACATATTATCAATTTAAAAGGAAAAATATCACGGCTAAGTAGGCTTTCTCAGTTTAGGAGTAATAGTCGACCAACTTAAGTTGCGCAGTTGGATTTGTAAAAAGTTTAGATTTTCCATGCAAAATGTTCTAGTACCAACTGAAAATATAATTTTGTTTTTTAAAATGTACATTTTTTTTAAAGACTACAGCACCCTACTTTACGCATGTCTCTCTCGCAATTACCCGGTTTTTTACCTATTTTCTCACAACTGTATTGAAAAACGTTGTATGATACATGAGTGTAAAACGTAAATAAATGACAAACTCGTGCGTGACGATGGTAAAGCCTCACCTGCGGCTCGGGCTTAGAAATATCACTCGTTTGTTATTTACCTTATCATAAATAACTATTCAAACACGATTAGCATTCAACATTACTGGGCAGTTTTTTTTATTCCAAATCCATATTAAATACGCCAGTAATGGATTTTTATAGATACCGCTGCTGGAGTGGTTGTGTGTGACTTCTTAGTTCTTATACAAAGTTGGCCCTGTCGGCCGATCGATTTATATCAGAAAACCAAAATGTCTTTAGACCGTAAGTTTCTTAAAAGAAAGTGTTCAGAATCACGAGTAGAAGCCATACTTTAATGCGATATCGCTTCATCTGGCCCGTCTGGGCGCATCAGAAATTTCATACGCTCCCGACTTTACCCGACTCCCGCGTTAATCGCGTCATCTGACCAAGCTCTTAGGTTAAAGTACCTACCTATGCAGACAGTGTAAAATAAAATAGTTTTATGATCTAGATCAGCGTTTCCTAACCTTTTTCTGCTACGGACCACTAGGAATTAGGAAATCAAGCACAATTTACAAGGACCATTTATTTCAATACTGCAAATACAAAAAAATACCTCTTTTATAAATACTACTTTAATGTGAAGGTTGGTGTTGCATTTTGCAACTAAATAAGTGATATTCGGGTTGATGTTACTAAAAAGTCGTAATCTCAAATATGATTCCAATATAAGTAAGCATAGCGATTACGAGACTTGGTGGAATTTATTTTTATTGTTAAGTTGTCCAGAGATGAGGCTGCGGACACCCCCATACACATACTAGCGGACCCCCGGGGGTCCGCGGACCACAGGTTGGGAAACACTGAATTTAGATGTTTCTCATTAGCGCGCGGGTTAGCCATACTTGTGTGTGTTATTGTACATGCACATTGTCTTGCTTGTCTCGGGAGCTTACAATAGCAGACACAATAGCGCGTGTCGATACGCATTACACACACAAGTATGGCTAAACCGCGCTCGTGAGATAAAACATCTGTTCTACTCACAGATCTACTACAAATAGATCTGTGGTTCTACTATTATATTAGTACCACAGACCTACATTATACAAGTACGCTGGACTTCATACTATCGATTTCAAAATGAAGCCACTTGATTTTCGCCATTTTGGCGCCGATATGTCAAGTCATAGGTAAATGTCAATTTTAGTACCAGAGACGCTCGAGCGAGGCGCTTCAAATCGGCACAAACAACAACTGTCATTTCGTATGGAATATTTAGTCCAGCGTACTTGTATGATGGAGGTCAGTGATTAGTACCTAGTCTCAGTTTATTTGAAACGTCATTTGTTTACAAAAGTAGAGCAATAGCATAGTAAAAAGAAATAATTAGTAGGTTATTTTCATGAAATATCGCGCGGTTTGTATGTGTGCGCGTCAGTAGGCACGCACGCACACTACAATAAAAACAATGATTTAAGACTACTGCAACGGTATTATTGTAGTGTGCGTGCGTGCCTACTTAGATGCGCACACTTCAAACCGCGCGGTGTACCATTGTATGAAGATAACCTACTAATGGTTTCCTTTTACTGCGCGGTGTACCATTGTATGAAGATAACCTACAAATGGTTTCCTTTTACTATGGTAATAGGCAATGAGTAGGTAGTAACTATATTCAGATTATTTTTTCTTTAAAAGAAGTCCACCCTAACGTATTCAGAACAGATAAGAGTTACGCAATAGAAAGAGAGGCAACTTGTAGCTGAATATAACTGTAGGTAATTAATTAGCGCTGTGTGACCTGAAGTGCCCTTTATTCAGTAAATAGTTTTGATCCTTTGATTGTGTCTTAGCAAAAGTAGCTATTTATTTAAATGACTTTGCGAAGTGAATCTTCTATTACGTACTGAATAGTCTTTATTCTTTGGGTTTACGTAAACTGTGTCTTATTATAGGTGGGCACCCCACACCCATAAGCAAATTTTTTATTTATTTATTTTTAATTTTATTTCAAGTAACATGGTCTCATACCATAATTAGATAATATTAAGGCTTGGGATTATATTGTAACCATTAAAACCTCCTTGGAAAAGATGACCTATTCCTTGGTGCAACCTATGCGCTTTATGCTATCTATCTTCTTCTGCCACAGGACACCGTGGTATTTATTCTCATTTCTTCCCAAAGATAAAACCCAAAAAGAATCTAACCTACCAGCGTTACGTAACCTCTCGGAAGAATAACCTCTCTTCCTTCAAAATTGTCAAAGAAGATTACTTTTGTATCTTTGGTTATATTTTTTATATGCTAGAACTAGCTTGTTCCTCCGAGCTAGAAACTTAAAACGTGGCAAAGTAAAAAGCACCTGTGTGGTAAAATCCATTTTGCTCACAGTAAACTGGCCTATAAAGTAACAGTTTTCAAGCAAATGTATTTAAAAATATATATTTTTGTTACAGTCCAAATGAAGCCATGCTTGACATGATAACGGACTTGCAGTCGGACCGGATAGATTCCCAGCGCGCGGAGCTCCGCCCCTCCAAGAAACTGAGCAAAGAAACCAAGGGCGCCTCGCTACCCGGCCTGCGCCCTCAGCAGACAACCAGCACCAAGCCTGAGGATGACTTCCTTGACATGATCGCTCGGGTGCAAGTAAGTGTATTTGCCCCCGCAACTTGACACTGGTGGTTGCAACGGGTTATAAGCTTGCCTACTCGTAAGTTTTTTACTTTATTGAGCACCGTCCATACGCGGGATTAAAAAACTACCTGCATGCGTCTACGAACTACAAGTTACCATTTTATCTCAATAGCGATGTAACTCTCGTTACGATGTGTTTCAGAGCTCGCGTTTGGAGGACCAGCGTTCAGAGCTGCCGCGGCCGAAGCCCGAGGAACGTGCAAAAACAGTGCCTGACGACGACTTCTTCGCACTGCTGATGCGCGCGCAATCGGGGCGTATGGAGGACCAGCGCGCTACGGTAACATAAATAACTGAATATAAAATATAGTCCGTTAAGGCCTTCTTTTTACCCACATCGAAACAGAAAAGGTATGTGGTGTTAGGGTGAGAGGTTTGTGTGTGCCTACGATTGTTACCATTTATCTTCAAACCAGTTTCTTATATAGGTATTTCTTTAGGTTTCTAATTGCAACAAAAATTGTTCTATCATTAATAGTTATTTAAAGTTTAGTAAAAAGGTAAATAATGTCATTTCCTATTGCACACATGTATCATACGACGTTTTTCAATACAGTTGTGAGAAAACAGGTAAAATAAAAAACGGCCGTGACAGTACAACAAAATACATGGGTACATACCTATTAAGGTTTCGGCAACCAAAGCTATTTTTTTGCGACTTTTGGCTCATTTTAAATGTCCGGAGAGTAATCTCGCTTTGTTTTTTCTTATACATACACTTAAGTATATATTTATTACACATATATTAACTATTCATAATTTTATTCGTATTCACTATTAAAACTACTCAATTCAGTTTAACGCCATATTTTAGCTAAGCACACGTACCATTATAGCTTACAATTAATATTGGGATACTATTGTAGTAAGCATTAAAACCTCGTTGGAAAAGATGACCTTCTACTTGGTGTAACCTATGCGCTTCATTCATATTTATTCTCTTTTCTTCACAAAGATATACCTCAAAGAGAATCTAATCAGCTGGCGTTATGTCACACCTCTGTCACTGGCGATTAAATGTATGAAACAAACGCGTTCCTACGCACACAGTCTAAGCTCGTGTAGGTGCACGCGTACCATACTTGTGTTTGTGTGAGTGAGATAAGACGTGATAGGATTGCTGGGATATATCTGAGCGGGGGTGAGCGCGGGTGGGCGGCACTTTCAACGAGAGGCAGGGAGTGATCATACTGTACGTAGTACTCTTTATTATACTGTGGTTATGTACTAATCTCACCGAGGAACAACCTATCTCTTTTAAAATTTTACTATCAAAAGTCTTCAAGAAGATTCTGTATCTTTGATTATTATATTTTTTATTTGCTAGAAATGTCTTGTTCCTCAGAGCTAGAAATTTTAAAAAAGTTGCCAAGTAAAAGCACGTGTGCGGTAAAATCAATTTTGCGCACAGTAAACTAGCATATAAAGTACCACTTTTAGAGCAACTGTATTGAAAAATGAGTTTTAATTTCCCCAAGACAGCTTGACCGATTTACGGGTAGATGCGGTTTTTTTGTGAAGTGCTTGAGATTTTAGGCGTCTACGTTTTTTTGATAGTGTTTTGTGAGTAGCTTTAGTTCTTCATGGACTGCCGAGGGTCTGATGATAAATAAAACAACATCGTAAGTAACGCTGGAAAGGCACATATCTAGTAGACCGTGTTTGAAATCTTTGATAGTGTTTGGTGAGTAGCATCTGTACATGAACTGCTGAGAGTCTCATCATGGAGCAGAACAACATCATAGGAGCTCTGCGAAGGCACATAACTAGTAGACCGTGTGTGAGCTCTTTTAATAGCGTTTGAGAAGTAGTTTCTATACATGAACTGTTGAGGGTCTGATGATGGGATCATCGTAGGGAACTTTGTGAAGGCACATAGCTAGTAAACCGTGTTTGGGCTCTTTTGATAGTGTTTGGTGAGTAGCTTCTGTACATGAACTGCTGAGGATCTGGTTATGGAGCAGAAAAACATCGTGGGGAACTCTGCTAGTGCTAGCGGTACACCCCAAAATTCAGTAAATTGCTATCTACGGTGTTAAAAGCATGAAAATCAGAACGATTAATCTTTAGGCCAAGAATCAATTTGACGCGTAACACCAAAAAAAGGAGAGAAGTTATGACGTAATATTTTTTCAATACAGTTGCTTGAAAAGTGGTATTTTATATACAATTTTACTGTGCGCAGAAATGGTATTAACGCACATGTTCTTTTAACTTTGCATTTTTTTTTATTTCTAGCCATAGGAACAAGTCATTTCTAGCAAATAAAAAAATATAATAACCAAAGATACAGAATCTTCTTTGAGACTTGTAAAAGAAGAATTTTAAAAGAGATAAGTTGTTCCTCCGAGAGCTTACATAATGCTAGTTGGTTAGATTCTCTTTTGGTTATCTCTTTGTGAAGAAAGGAGAATAAATACCACGGTGGCCTGTGTCAGAAGGAGATAGATTGATGATGTATGAAGCGCATAGGTTACACCAACGAATAAGTCATTTTTTCCTATGAGTTTTTAATGTATACATTGTTATACCAAGCTTTTTATGGAAATAATAAAAAACTTACGGATGCGTATGAGTGCCTGGCTAAAATTTTGTTGTTTGAGTTGTGAATATAAAAAAATAATGAATAGTTAATATATTTGTGTAAAAATTAGGTGTATGTATAGGAAAATCAAACAAGTCGCGTAAAATAACCTTTGGTTGCCGAAACCTTTTTTTATGTAAATGTGTGTGTAGTTTTTCTGTTACGGTTCTTTTTATTTTACCTTTTCCTCACAACTGTATTAAAAACATCGTATGATACATTGGTTTATAAGGCAAATGGCAAAGACGTGACTATGTAAACCCTCGCCTGCTGCTTACAAATGTCACTCGTTTGTTATTTACCTTTTTACCACCCTTGTATCATAAATAACTGTTTTGAATGGGATTAGTACATTACTGACGAGGCCGGGAAAGTAAGCAATTGCTGGATGAGTGGGGTTTGAAGGCCGAACCGCAGATGAGGCCTTTAATAATACGAATGCAGCAATTGCTGTTTCGGTCGAGTCTTGTACAGTGCTTTACTCAAGCAAAGCAAGGAAATTAAAACAATAGTTAATTTTAAAATAACCAAAGAGTAGGGAATGCAGTGACGCACACTTTTGATGTAACGGGTGACCAACGGATAAATACCCTATTGCTAAGCCTCCGCTGTCTGTCTGTCTGTTTGTCCGTCTGTCAGCGAGCTGTATTTCATGAACCGTAATACATAGACAATTGATTATTTTACAGAATGTGTATTTCTGTTGCCGCTATAACAAAAATACTAAAAATTAAAAAAGTTAATAAATAATACTAGGTTAGCAATTATCTATGGGCACCTCAGAAGAAAAAGCTGCTTTTAAAAGGTGCTTTATTTAGCACTCTAAATAAAATATTTCACAAGAGAACATGTTATATCGAAACATCGATATAAAGTAGCAGTGTTCAATAATAAGTAATCATCATGTCAGCCGACGGACGTCCACTGCTGGACATAGGCCTCCCCCAAGGATTTCCATGACGACCGGTTCTGCGCTGCCAACATCCAGTGGCTTCCCGCGACCTTCTCCAGGTCATCGGTCCACCGAGTGGGAGACCTATCTACGCTACGTTTGCCGGTGCGCGGTCGCCACTCGAGAACTTTACTGCCCCAACGGCCATCTGTTCTACGAGCTACGTGCCCCGCCCACTGCCATTGAAGTTTAGCAATTCTGAGAGCTTTGTGGGTTACTTTGGTTCTCCTACGGATCTCCTCGTTTCTGATTTGATCACGCACAGAAACTCCGAGCATAGCACGCTCTATTGCCCTTTGGTATAATAAGTAATCAAATCATACAAAATTTATTTATATACAAAAAATCGTACTAATGAAAAATATTAATCTTAATGAACATTATACTAACCATTTTTTTAATTTCAGATTCCATTGAAAGAAAATCGTCAAAACAAGGGAGGTTCAAACTCGAAGAAATGAAAAATAGTACATTTCTATGTAATTTTATATATTATATGCAAGGAGAAACATTTGTTTCTATGTTATTATAGTCAAAGTAATATGGTAAAAGTGAATTATATTTTGGACAATCGCACAGTAAGTTAAATATTGTTAATGTTATTTACCGGCCAAACTTTAAGGCTAAATAAAAATATGCAATAAATTGAATAGCATACCTTCTCGCGTAGCCTTCTACATCTGGCAGATATAGAATTTTACTGCACACTTAAAGATATACATTACGCTCACTCACTTGTAAAGACCGGAGGTAAATGAGACTGGAACAATATTAATAATTAACCTACGCTTGTATGGGAGGTATATTGTTACGATTTTTAATAGAATAATTAAATACACTGTAGTACGAGTGGGCCTTAACAAGGTCTTTTAACCTGTACAGTTGTGATTTTTTTTAAAGGGTTTCTTAAGAAAAATAAGCAAAGAATATGCAAAGAACTGTATCTGGATATTTTGGAATAACGAACGAAACGCGAATAAATTTATAGTTACTTATAAAGTCTCATTAAAACCTTTAGAGCCGTTTTGAAGCCAAAAAAAACAAGACTGTGTTTGTATGAAAAGTACTTTAATCAGATTTTTCCCGGAACAACGAACTATCTCTGTGTCTACTTTTATCAGAAACCATCCCAAATACTGGGACAAATGTGCAAGGTCCTATATTACGAGTAGGAGATTTGGCCCGACTGATAATGCCAACATGCAAAACGAGTGTTTAATTTGGTCCTTTTATAGTTAAATTAAGTTCTCGAGTAGCGACCACGCATACGCACCGGGAGACGTAGCGTAGGAGACCTCCCACTCGATAAAGCGATGACATAGTAAATGTTGCGGGAATCCGCTGGATGCAAGCAGCGCATAACTGGTCATTGTGGAAAACCTTAGCGGAAGCCCTTTGTCCAGCTGTGCCTGTCTTTTTTCTAGTATGATGATGATGAGTCTATAATAAGATAGCTGTTGCTTTAAAACAGCTTCCAATCTAACCTTTTATCGTTAAACTGCGACAATGGCTATTTGAAAATTTATGATTTAAATAAATACATTTATGTCAGACATTAATTTGATGTAATAGTGATGAATTTATTTCAAATCATTGTAACTTGACATTAAATAATAGTTCAGTTTTTTTTATATTTACTGATAATCTTTGACATTTATATTATGTTTTTTTTAATTGTATTATTTTTTATATAATCTTAATTGCACTACAGAGTTTCTTTAATACCTATCTATAGAGATGATTATTGAGTATAGAAATTTCTTTTCACGGCTCGACGAAGAAGCGGAGTCAACTAACTGAGATTTAAAAACGCATAGTTGACAAAAATAAACTAAGAAAATTAAGAGTAAACATGGGACCTTTTACGTGAAATAGAATTTCTCTCCGGAGATATTATAGAAACTCTGTAGATTATACAATAGATCCTTACTAATCCAGCACTTCAGAACATCGGCATGTCTAGTAGCACATACAAATACAGTGTAAACTCTGTAAAACGTCACTCGATGTAACGATTCACTCTTTGAAACATCAAAATTTTCTGGCTCCAGTTGGTTTACTTTGACGCAATTTTTTTTCTATATAACGAAAACTCTCAATAACGTCACAAAATGCTCGGTCCCTTGAGTGTAGCTGTATAGAGTTTACACTGTATATGTATGAGTGTAATGTTTTTGGGCAGTTGGGTAAAAGGCTGGTGCGCCGCGCCGCGATCAGTGTGTGGTGCTCTCCTTTGTATAATGAATCACAACAAGCGCCCGGGTGCCGCGCGCCATACATTTAGAGAGCGTGCGACTCAGACACGGCCTTAACATTGTAGTAGCGTAAATAGTATAAGTCTGTTTACAATATCAGCATGTAAACTACATTTGTAGCAGATGATTGTTTTCTTTACAATAAAATAAGTGATTACTCTAGGTCCCAATCCAGTTAAAATATAATTTATTAGAGTCAATTTAAGAATGCGATAGGATAAATCAGGATAAATGCACCAATTTGCACATTTTAAGCTAGCCAAGATTTGACATTGATCCCAAACTTAGTCGTAAGCCCTATAAAATGTCAAATGGAATTGATTAGGTGACTGTTAAAAAAATATGATAATAGCTATTAAATCACATTTGGAAAATATCAATGATTAATGAGTTTTCTTAAAAACTGTAACGCATGTTCACTATATGGATGTAGAAGTCAAGCCAATAAAAATTCAAAAGAATAATAATATTAATACAGACAAAATCAAGGACTGAGTCAGCTTGCCATCTGTATTAATATTCTTCAATGCAGTTTCTTAAAAAAGTGTTTCTTTATATGTTCAGAGTTAAAAGTCTGAAAAAAAAATGCCCGAAATTAAGTATACAACAAAACGTTAGATAAAGCCAAAACCCAGCACTTCACCGAGCATGCGCTAAAGCGGGCGCTGTCACAGGCAGGTAAAAATTGAAAAAACTTTGTAATGCGATGAAAATGGCGCGCCCCGCATATTCAATTTTGATGCAATTCTTGATGATATTAACTTCTTATTGTCCTGTATCGTAATGGTACAAACAATATTTTATAACATTATTTTGTTAGAGGAAAAGTGTTATAGTAGGATTCTGTTTTTAAATTTCGGTATGGTGTTCAATAAAGTGTGTCAATAAAAACTCGTTTTAAAGTTAATTTTACGATATGAGATTAGATACATTAATTCTACCACACAGTGCGTTTTGCTAGGCCACTATTTTACAGCACAGCGTCATAAAAAAAATCTAAAGCACATTATCTAGTATCTGACTGACAATCTTGTAGTGCTCCAAATTTACATTAGTTCTAACCAGCACAGTTTCTAGATCAATGAGCATGCTATGCCACTTAGTTGTCAATTTTACACATATTACACATTAGCAACCAACATAATTCTTCGAGCATCCAACCCGAGCTACCATATAATTTGAATTTGATATTGAAATCGACTAACTTGGTAGAACGATTGGAAAATCTCTATATTATTGCCATAGTTTTCTCACTACTGTATTGAAAAATGTCGTATGTGACATTGGCGTAAAAGGTAAATGGCGAACTCGTGACAATGGTTAACCAATGACAAATGTTACCTTCTCATACCTACCCTTGTATGATAAATAACTATTATTTACTAACATTATTTTTAGTGCCAAACTCGAGTCAAATATTAAAATAAAAATATAAGGTCTAACAAAATTAGCTGAAACTATTTTAACTAGTGCTTCTACCCATGAAACTAAACAACTTTCCCCATGGAACCCATAGTCAAATCTCAAAAAAAAATTTGAACTTCCCTTACTAAGTTGGCTGATCAGCTGATCGAGTTAGTATGGGAGAGCCAATTTATTTTTGCGATTTGACTATGGGTTCCATGAGGAAAGTTGTTCAGTTTCATGGGTAGAAGCACCAGTTAAAATAGTTTCAGCTAATTTTGTTTCACCTTATATAATATTGAGTGCGCCTATGGAAAACTCTTCATTCTTTTGCCCTACTTTCAATTCCACTAAAGAGATGAAGTTAAAAATATTCGTCTGTCTGTCTGTCTTCTTTTAGTAGTATACTGCAAGCCGTTTCAGGTAGGCTATACCTACTCATGAAACTGAACAACCTTTCCCTAAGAAACAAGAAGATAGCCTTGATTTTTATGAGCGATCAACGCCGAAATTCGTGATGGATTACGATTACAATTTGTATTAAAAATGGGCTTTTTAAAGATTTTTTTTAAATTTCCTTGTATTGTCTACATGCACTAGATACAGAGTTTCTCTTTAAAATGTCACTAGTTATTTTTTTATAGCCTGTATAGATAAGAAACACTCGATCACAGAGTTAAAAAACCTGTTCGTCAGCCGAATGTATGCCCTGGGTGGGTACCGATTCCAGGACATTAGACCCAGCAGGCAGAAGCTCTCCACTGGACCACTGGGACAGTCAAAATATTACTGTTAACGCCTGAACCTACTATGTACTATAAATCTTGGACTAAAAGTCTGAAATAGATCAAAACTCGATCATAATAATAATAATATTCAGAGACAAATCACATACGGTCATCTAGCACCAAAACTACGGATTCCATGTACTATGGGGACCAGAGACTGATACACATACTTAATACGTTTAAATACATACATATTTAGATTAAAATCCCGACAGCAACCAACCACACACGAAACCACGAACGATATCACACCCTCGATAAAAGTATATTAGCCATAGCACCGAAACTGTACAATAAGTTGCCAATAAGTATAAAAGGGGTTGACAGTTTAGATGTTTTTAAAAATAAAGTTTGTGATAATATGTTACTGAAGAAGGCATATTACTCTGTTGACGATTATCATAATTACTAAAATGTAACATTTTTTACTTTATAATAAATTTGACATGTAACTATTTTTATTCATCTTCAACTGGTGCTACCTTCCTAATGATTTGTTTTCTGTTATTTTTAATTTAATTTTCCTTTTATATTAATCAATGAACGTATTATTTTAATTATTGAAGTGAATTTCTCTAATTAATAATTTTAAATGTTTCTTTTTATATTTTGGACTATACTAGTGTTTTTCTTTTAATGTAATCATTTATCACCTTGGTACTAAAGATTTGCATGCCGTTAGGGCGGAATATTTAAGGCACTATTATGTAAGACTACAACTTTTGTTACCAATATTCTGCAAATAAATGTTTTACTTACTTACTCGATTCTCGGCCCAGAAGGCAGGTGCACTGACCACTGTACCACAAATCTGTCAATTAAGATATTACTTTTACTAGCATTATTATTTGTGAATGAATGAATACCGGTAATGAAAGCTGCTTTGTAAATACTCTGTAAGCTAGTTCAGCATGCCAGCAGGCGTAGCATGATGTCCATTTTGTCTACCCACTAATGTCGAATGTAGTGTAGACTTCGAAGCGAGACAAAACCGTTGTATCTCGACACTGAGCATGGCCCTCGCGAGCTAAGACTGGTCTCGCTCTCATCTGTCATTTGTAGTGTAGAGATTTTTATCTCGTGCCGAGTATGAACGCACCGGAATAAGCTTATTTTGTCGTTTGATTGAAGACATATATGTCGGCACCCCCTTGAGTTGTCAGAGCCAGACAGTCCCCTCACCTCCAAAGAGCATATAATCACTACGTTTGCCCACCTCACAAACGATAACAGTTTTTTTTTTGTGTCAAATTATTAATCAAGCAAATTTTCATATCTCTGTCTCTTTTTGGAAATACAAACCAAGCAATTTGCGGACAACAAAACAAAATCATAAACAGATTTGTCGCCTATCAAACTGCTATGTCGCCGCGACTTTTATCTCTACACACTCTCTACCTGCCACGGTATGCTCGTACACGCGTACAATTTAGGTTGGCTGGTGTGGACTATTTTTTTATTGTTATTTAATTTTGGGCCCATATGATATTTAATCACCTAGCCTTGTATAAGATTTCAGGTCTAATGAAAGATGTAGCAGAAGCGGAAGTTGCTAAATATATTTTTTTCAACATAAATACCAACTTAAGTTTGCTATTCATGTGTATTACCACTGTATTAAGACTAAGGCGAAAATGTTCAATAATAAGATAATTTGCTCTGAATATTATTATTAAGTTGAAGTACCTAATATAAGTGTATCGTTTAAAATGAATTATTTTGTAGGCTAAGTAAACATACTAATCCAAGTTTCATCCAACGACGGATTAAAAAAATATATTTATTGGGTTTATTTTATTTTTCTCTTTTATGTAAGTATCCCAGATAACCTATTTTGTGTGCTACAGTCTTGGAACCTTTTCCATATGTGGAGGTAGAATCACAGATAAGATAAATAGTAGCTAGTAGGTAGAAACTCCTTTTTTCTTTTTTTTTCAGCTCAGTTCATAACGATCGATCGTAGATCTGATTCATAGAAATATATGTAATATGATGTATGCTATGAACTTGTAGTTATTTCATACCTGTGTTGAGATTGTATGAAGAGTAAAAAAATAATTATACATTTTCAGCAAAGTCGTAGAACAAAAGTTGTTCAGTATGATGAGTAGAAACCCCAGTTGACGGGAACTACACCAATTTTGTTACACCTGTACATGTATTAATGTTTTATTTTTTTATTTACAATTGGTAAGTCCTTGGCATCATCTCACCTAATGGTAAGTGACGATGATATCGAAGATGGAAACTGGCTTACCAAGATTCCCCAACGCAATGGGAAACTGGCTATCTTATCTTCAACCCAGAACATATCAATGTTTTTAACATTGATATTTGACGGCAAGACTTAGATAAGATGGTGGTAGCTAGCCAGGGGGGCATAGAAAATGCCCTTCAACCAAGTCTCTTTAAAGTTAGACTCCGTCGAGAATCGAACCCGCGAACTCCTTATGTAAAGCTTTTAACCGCCTCCGTTGAGTACCGGGTAGTCCATTCGCTTCACACTAGGCGGTCAACTTTGTAAGACTCGGTTTGGTTGGTGGTAGGGCATTTTCATAGCCCACTAATGTTTAAGTCTTGCCGCCAAAACATCAGTGTTAACAAAATTGATGTGTTGCGGCTTGAAGATAATATAGCCAGATCCTCATTGCGTTGGGGATTCTTGGTAAGCCCGCTTCCATCTTCGGCATCATCGTCACTTACCATCAGGTGAGATGGTACCAAGGGCTTATCAGTTGTGGGTAAAAGAAGCTAATTAACAACTACGACACGGAGGTAATTTAAAATGATAAATAATGTTTTTATTATGTTGCCAACGTCAAACACCTTCAAATTTCAGAATGTTTATTCAAAGTACGAGTAGGAGCATAGTTACACTCTTTATGACAGTCGTATAAATTGCATCACATAGCCAATGTTATGTCAAATAATGTGAAACATTTTAAAAGAAACGATCATTAGGTAATAACGTTAAAATAAAATCATTGATACGAGTAGGACCCGTGATCCGTCGCAGCATTTTTTTTTATTATGGAGATCGAGAGTGCGCAGCGGGCGACCCGCAAGCGGATCATCATCGACGTTGCACGGTGTGCGAGAATGTGCGCGTTGAATGTTCACACCTAGCTTTCCTTCAACCCAACTAATAACTCAAATAAACAGCCCTTTCCCGCGAGTATTCTTAGACCCAAACGAACCGCGTACTTCAAATAAACCGGAGTTTTTAAGTAAGAAAGCTACGAAAATCGCGTTTGGATACTTGAGAAGGGCTAAAGTTTCCATCAATACCTTTCATTTGAAAAAAAAGCAAATCGGTAGGATAGAACGGCCGGACAGACTCTGATTAAATTTCATCTTTTGACGTGAATACGTCTTTAAAATTACCTCTATAGGGATGCAATCCAAAAAAACGAATGATAACAAAATCGGGGGATACAGTTTAGTGTTGTAGCTACATATCTATCATCTCCATCCAAATTTCGTTTACACCACTTGATAGCTAAAGAATCAAAGAATTTATTACGCTAAGTAAGGACTGTAACACATCGCGCGCGGGGGAGGGGGCAGACCCGCCATTTTGAAGGTCATTTTGCTGCGTATCGAGATTTCCATTTAGTATAACTTTCGACTCGGTGAAGCTACGACGTTCATTCAAGTTTCAATCGTCAGCTCTCGTCAAAATCTATCGATTATATATAAAACATTAGTGTAAAATTGTAACTGTGATTATAATAAAGTGTTTAAATAAAAAAAATATTTTATATAGAAACTACATATTACCCGTTACGAGACGTATTCACGTTAAAACCAACGGCCGTGTGCCCCGACACAGCCCCACCCGTTTTTTTCTTTATTTTTAAGGAACCGTACCTCAAAACGTAAAAACGAAGCCCTTATAGGATCATTCGTGTCGTGTATATGTCCATCCGTCTGTCATAGTCACATTGCTCAGAAACTACTGGACCGATTCAGTTGAAATTCGGTACACGGTTCGATACACATAAAATCGGTTACCAACGTAACTAAAACGTAAATTAATTAATTACAAAAATGGGGCTACTTTTGTGGGGTATAAATTGGAATGTTTTTTAAAATAAAAGTTTAAAAAACTTAAAAACCGACGTCAAAATGAATTTCACTTAAAAGTATGAAATAATATTATTATACTTAGATACACGACATGAACCAAGAATAACGAAATCAAAGGTGGCTAGGAATTAAATTAGGGGCCTCAATTTTTTTTTGAGGTCGGTGTCAGCAATGCCATCGAATCTAAAACTTTTGATACGTAAGTAGCTGTGTGCTGATACCGACCTCGAAAAAAATTTTAGGCTCCTAATTTAATACCTAGCCACCTTTGATTTCGTTATTGTTGGTTAATGTCGTGTATCATATTTAGATTAAAATTTTTAAAGGCCTACTTCACCATAATTAAAATAATATATTAGTTATATTATTGTTTAAATTCCTTTGGTTGTTTAAGATCATTAATCACAGTATTGTTGTTTCATCTATGTGATTATTGATCTCAATCCCTTATTACCGGACAGGCCTTATTACCCGAAGGTACGTTATTCCTATTTATTGTATACTCCTTTGTTTTCTAAGCAACAATGGTGTACTTACATTGTCGGCAAATTCTTAAAGTCGGTAACTTATTTTTCTTAGAACTATACCGGTAATTAGTTCCAAATAATGGAGTTGTAAAGTTGTAAAATAAAACATTGCTATGTTCAAGATACAGAGGTCCAATTTCATTTTTCGAGTTATAGAGGGAAAATATGTACCATCATGGTTTGCTGTGAACCACTGATTATTTCGACTAATAGAGGGTTGAGATTTCGAGTAATGGAGGTTTTGGTGTTTGAAGGGAACGGAACAAAACATTTTTTCGAGATCTGGAGGTTTTCAACTTATCGAGGTTCGACTTAACGAGGTTCTACTGTATATAATGTGAAATATCAAATAAAAGGGCTTGTTGTAAGAATATTAAATATATGTTATAGTTATTTTAGATAATACAATAAACAATAGGCGAAAATTTAACATTTGCCCCCTTATCTCCGAAACTACTGGGCCTAAAATTGAACATTTGCCCCCTTATCTCCGAAACTACTGGGCCTAAAATTTAACATTTGCCCCCTTATCTCCGAAACTACTGGGCCTAAAATTGAACATTTGCCCCCTTATCTCCGAAACTACTGGGCCTAAAATTGAACATTTGCCCCCTTATCTCCGAAACTACTGGGCCTAAAATTGAACATTTGCCCCCTTATCTCCGAAACTACTGGGCCTAAAATTGAACATTTGCCCCCTTATCTCCGAAACTACTGGGCCTTAAATTGAACATTTGCCCCCTTATCTCCGAAACTACTGGGCCTAAAATCTTGAAAAAATCACAGTATATGAGGTTGAATGCGTTACAGGGAAATCTAATAATCTAAAGAAGTAACTAGTATCTCATCTGTGTCTACTGTCCTTCCGTTCCCACAGGAAAAATTAAATTTCCAAAGTCCAGAATAAGTGGACCCCTATTTACCTAGAGCATAGTATGTACTCCGAGGTCTTTGGTAGCTAAAGTTTTGGTGCGGAGCCTTGTTTGTGTGACCCCGAGTCGCACTTGGCCGGTTTTTTTATTTATTTGAGAAGGACGAATTCTCATTGCTTTAATCTATGCATTAATTGCTTTCATTTTAAAAAAATTGACTTAATGGTTCGATAGAACGGGACTTTCCTTCATGTTTTTTTTAACGTATTGAGAAGGGCGAATGTTAGGTGATTTCCACCGTTCAGATAAATAAGGTGTGATTTCCAATGTTCGATGATCAATCTGTACATCAATACCTCTCATTTCAAAACAAATTAAGCAAATCGGTTGGACAGAAAGGCCGGACGGACAAGGTTTACATTTCAGAGGGAGTGCGGTGCGCAGGCAGCTAGCAACTCGCGGGGGTGATTTCCAATGCTTGATGACAAATCTGTGTAATCAATACCTTTTAAAAAATAGGTTGTATTCAACGGCCGGATGAACTCGCATATTATTACATTTCGTCAATTCTTTTAATATTGGTATAGATAAAACCTTCACCAGGTCCTCGGTCTACCATGTGGGAGTCGTGCCTACGCTACGTCTTCCGGTGCTCGGTCGACACTCGAGAATTTTACTGCCCAACGGCCATCTGTTCTACGTGCAATGTGCCCTGCCCACTGCAACTTAAGCGGGAAGCCGCTGGATGCGGGCAGCGCAGGGCCGGAATCCTTGGGGGAGGCCTTTGTCCAGCAGTGGACGTCTGTCGGCTAATATGATGATGATTATGATTGATAAAACAAATAAAGCCATAAGAAAATGAAAACAATAAGATACGAGAAGTCAAAAGTACACATGAGAAGTTATACTTTAAAGTTATTTGCCTTTGACAAGAGTAAGCTAGTTCACACGGACAGCACGCGGTCACGAGTATAACGTGAGAGCCTGCTATCGGTCCCATCAACCATAGGATTAGATGGAAAGGATACACACGATATACTTTAAAATTAATAAATTTATCATTGATGCCTTACACCAGATTAGGCTTAATCTCACGGACAGCACCCGGTCAGGAGTATAACGAGAGAATCTTGCCATCGCTCCCCTAGACCAGGGAGGGCATCTAAATAATAAAACGACGACTTTTATTAGACTTTATGCCGTCGTATTAATGTTGACGCCAAAATAATTTGTTAAGTATGCCTAAAAAATAGTCATCATACAGGTAAAAAAAAACCGGCCAAGAGAGAGTCGTCCTCGCGCAAAGTAGGGTTCCGCATTTTTTTTAAAAAGTTCATTTTAAAAACCAACATTTTATTTGCAGTTGCAAATAGAACATTTTATATGGAACATCTATGAACTTTTTATAAATGCAACTGCACATCTTAAGTTTTTCGAGTATTACGCCTAAACTAAGAAAGCCTAGGTACTTATCCGTGTATTTTCCTTTTAAATTGATTATATGTCCTACTATTTAAAAAAAATCACATGCCCTGAAATAGTGTTTTATCTTGTAGGTGGGGGAACACTTGATTCTTACAAAAATTAGCAATTTGATTCAGATCCCTGAATCGAAAAACGGTTTAAGCAAACTCTCAACTGTTTTAAAATAACTATTTAACGGTACCTCACACGATAGGGTACGCCAACGAAAACTTTCCCCCTACATGTATGGGAGGTACGCTAAAAATATCTTTTATAGATTTTATTGTACCACTTTACCCCGTATACCCATGCCAAATTACTGCTTTCTAGTACAAGTCTCTGAGCTAAGCCGCGGACAGACAGACAGACATGGCGAAATTATCAGGGTTCCTAGTTGACTATGGAAACCAAAAAAATGGATGCAAAATCAAGGTAGGTAGCAAATAAATACAGGATGCCCAGTCATTAAAGTGTACAAACGAAAAGGAGTGAAACTAGACTCAAATGCCTATGTCGTAAAAATGTAGAAAATAAGGAATCAGAAAATTTGGTATTATTTTATTTATATTACATTAGTTTGAGCTCCTGAATATACTCGTAAGGCCATAACTTTTAAATTATCAGTACTATTAAGTTGAAATAAACACAGAATTAATGAAAAACAAACCAAGAAATCACTGTTATTTAGGAAAAATACCGTTTTAATAGAAATAACATAATTTCTTTGTAGCATTTTTTCAATTAAAGTGAAATTTCTCGTAATAACAGCTACTTATCCCTAGTTCTTTAATACTGTTTGTTAATCAGCATCCAACTTTCGCTTTTCTAAAAAAAAATTACGTTGTGCCCAATGACTTATATATTACTGGCGTAAGGACCCGGCCAACGCGCGCGACTAATGGGCCCAGCGAATTGGTGCGAAAATCGAAAGTTTCGCACACTCGCGACTCAGTCGTCTGCGGGACATTGTTCAGTGCGGTGGAAAAATATTCATCAAGAAAATTTGACTAAAATATGCAGACGGGCGGATCCTTCTGTTCAAATCTGTGGTTGTGCCTGGCTTAAGGTTGTCACACACGGGCGCTTACCTACTTTATGATATATTTAACGTAACAGATACTCGTATCTTACAAATTACAATATAGCTCTTCATAGAAATCAATGAGAGTACACGCACAGGACCGATAATATATATTTCATTAAAAAGAGTTTTTAACCGCCTACGTGGCGTAATGGGTAGTCTATTCGCTTCACACCAGGAGGTCGCGGGTTTGACTCCCGGCGAAGTCAACTTTATAAGACTCGGTTTGGTTGGTGGCAGGGCATGTTCATAGCCCGCCTGGCTAGCTACCACCACTATCATCTAAGTGTTGCCGCCAAACATTTTTTTTTCATAATTGGTAAGCCCTTGACATCATCTCACCTGAAGGTAAGTGACGATGATACCGAAGATGGAAGCGGGCTTACCAAGATTCCCCAACGCAATGGAGAACTGGCTATCTTATTTTTAAGCCGGAACACATCAATGTTGTTAACACTGATGTTTGGCGGCAAGACTTAGATAAGATGGTGGTAGCTAGTCAGATGGGCTATAAAAATGCCCTACCACCAACCAAACCGAGTCTTACAAAGTTGACCCCGCCGGGAATCGAACCCGCAGCCTCCTGGTTGTGAAGCGAATGGATTAGCCATTACGCCACGGAGGTGGTTAACAGCATTGATATGTCCCGGCTGAAAACATAAGATAGCTAGATCCTCCATTGCGTTGGGGAATCTTGGTAAGCCCGCTTCCATCTTCGGCATCATTCAGTCTGTATAAAACGTTTTAGGTGTAGCTCATTCAAAGACTCGTAAAAGAATGTAGGGTTTTCATATATTATAGTACAGCTCCCGTGTGTGATACCTTTCAATGCTATAAGTTTTTATCATAAGAAGAGTATCTTAAGATAAAGTAGCGCCCGTGTGTGACAGATTTTAAATTTGACTAGGAATCGTCAAAGATGAGTACTGCGTGCGCGCCCGAACACCTGTATACAAAATGTCCAGTCATAAAATAAAGTGCACAAACAAAAGGAAATGAAACTAGAGTCTATTAAAAAATAAAATAGGTCATTTTCGTATGTATTATATAGACGGTTAATAATTTTGTACCCAGGGCCGTTAAAATTCTGTTTAAAAAAAATTCTTTGTCATTTGTACTATTTTGAAACTAAAAACTTGTCGGTCGTCTCGTCTCGACTTGCTTGTATATCATGAGCAAGTGTTTTTACGTGTAATTATTATATAAAACTTGTTTCAAAGTAGTTTCTTACGTGAATTGTGTGTTTCCCAAAAGGAACAATATACTTTTATGGATAACGGGCTCTGTCGTGAAGTTGTGAGTGTTTAGAGAAAAGACCTGTCGATATAAATTACTTCGTGAATTTTCCATGCTTCGTTTATCGAGATGGACACTACTGACCAGCCGTGTATCTCGCAGTGTGAACGGTAAGTATTTTTTCAACAGTACTACTTACTAGTCAATGTACAATGCCTTGTCGGTAGGAACCTGACAAGTAAGTAACGCTTTCTGATACCGACCAAAATCAAGATCAGCTGGTGATAAAGTGGTACCTAATATTTGCCAATACTGAATAGCCTGCACCGACTGCATTTATTACAATGCTCTGTATGAAGTTTGTGCCTATTGTCTTTTGTAGGTTCTTTACTCTTATTGCTTTTGTATCTCATTAATTGAACCTCTCTAAATGTAATTAAAACTAACAACGACTTGGCAATTTTCATGTCACATATTTTTAAATCTATTATCACAGTAAGTTACAAAGTTATCTTGGTCCTGGTTACTCTGACACCTACCATGAAATGTTTACACTACTCCAAAATTATCTCCAAATTAAAGAAATCATAAATTACACTTTAAATTTTTAGAGAAATAAAGAAAAATATTTTAGTATAACAAGCATTTTGACAATATATACCCCAATGTAAAATTATAAAATACTATTACGATTGCACTAGCTTTTGCCTGTTTACGAAGGAGCTAAGAAACAAAATAGGAATATTTAATGGTACAGAAGAGAACTAAAAAATACCTAAGAAAGGACTTAACCCTTACTGCAGCCTGTTTATGAATATGTAGAAGAATAACTTTTAATTGTTTGACTAAAGTTTTGTGTTGTGATTTTTTTCTGAGTTTGGTGTTTTGATGTTTTCAATACATCACGAAATATAAAAACATGTTTTGATAAACATGTCATGAAATAGTGTGAGGCTAGTGTTTTTTTAAAAGATAACTTTAATATAATTGTTTTGTTTTTTAATTATTTTTTTATAATTATCAGGATAATTATCAACATTATAACTATTGATAATTATCAAGATATCACTTGACACTGCCCTTGTACAGTTTTTTATGGGACCTTAAATTCGGACGTCTACCTTTTTTTTATATTATAGAGTTTCATCTCACAAATGCACTTGCAAAAGTTTTACACGCAGACCTTATTTAGTTTAGAAGAAATTTATTTTATTAAATGCGTATTACATTGAACTTCCATGAGATACGCACGCAGTTTTTTTTTCGTGGATAGGTAGTATCCTATGCTATGCATTAAATTAAAAATTGGATCCGGATTCCTTAGAAAACGGTGAGAAAAAAATGTTGAAGTAAAACCAGAAAAAATTTGATATCTGCAACGGTGCATTTTGGAAAGCTCAAAATGGTTTCTGATATAGCTCATTTTTGAGATCTTCCTAGGTGTAATATCAGTGCATCTAAAACGCGTACGAATTTCATGTAATATTTTTTTTAAGACATTTATTTGATCTTATTTCCTTATGGATGAATGTAATGAAAAGCATGTAAAGAGCCCCCGAGACAATCAATCGCGATTGTCAATGTGCTCGTCAATTGTTACGTTATTGACGATGGCAATTGAAGTACGATTAATGTAGCTTCAATCGGCAGTTCAATTGCTTGCCCTCATTTGGGCAGCTACAAAGTTCTGTTCAGACGTGTATGATATAATGATATAATGATGTCAAATACAGACTTGGGGTTTCTTGCCACATGACTCTATCTATTTGCACTAAGAAGAAAGAAAAGAGAACAGTGCAAGGAGTGGTATAAGCTCAGATACCGCTTCACTCACCAACACTCCACAACTCTGGACGGTCGTGGTATAATGATATTAAAAGAAAAATGAACTCTCGTCCTTCGACTTCCGCCATGTTTGTCGTCCGGTACGAAAATGACCGAAACAATTGTCAATGACTACCGAAACGATCAATCGCCTGCTTCAATGGCAGCTGTCAATGAGTGTCAATCAAAATTACCATCAATTGCCTTCAATCACCTAGTTGCGATTGACAATCGCATCAATTGCATTCGTAAACGTTCAATTGCAATTGTCAATCACGTAGAATTGACAATTGCGATTGAACGTCTTGGGGGCGCTTAAGAGACTAAGGTTAGATCACCTCACCACTTAGATAACTATTCTAGATGGTCATAATTCATTTGAACTCAACTGACATTTTATGATCTCCAAATTTCTAAAAAAACCTCACAATAAATAGCTTACCTTAATGGTTTGAAGATATGTCAAGAAAGGCAAATGCCCTGAGACTTCTTCAAAAGGGGCTGCAAAATTTGCCAAAAAACTCCCTTGATAAAATAATGGATAAAACTTAATGGGATGACACAATATATCAGAATAACAATAAACATGTTCAGTTATAATCGCATGGTTTTCGAGATATTGGCATTTTTTTCTAGTTTTGTATTAAAAACACATTTTTTAAAATACTTTGTGATTTTTTTATTAAAATTTTGAGTGCGTTTGACTGCAATTCACCTGATGGTAAGCGATGAATGAGTGATGAATGCAGTCGAGGATGTACAACAAAAAAGTTATAATACAGTTGGCGTGATACCATAGAAACTTCCTCATTTTATCAGCTTTATAACAAAGTAAAATAGTTTAAAAAAATACAAATTGGTTGCAACAAAAACAAATAATTGTTGTCAAAAGGGTGATCAAGTTCCATTTTACTTTTCAAGGAACATTATTTTTGTTTTTTTTATTCCAAGATTTATATCATGTTTTTGCATTATTAGACATCTCTTGACTTTCTAGCATCCTTTACTAACTTTGATTCACAAGCTCATTAAAAAATAATTACTTGACTTACTTTTTTCCCTAGAAAAAATTTTGAAAATTTGGATGGAATTTGAGACAGCAATCAATTATTTCTTGTTGGGGCTAATTTGTATTTTTTCAACTTTTTTATTTTTTTGGAAAGCTGATAAAATAAGAAAGTTTTTACCGTATTTTGCACGCCAACTGTATTATAACTTTTTTTCTATAATTTTAACAAATGCGTTTTCTATACAAAATTTGAAAAAACGAATGCCAATATCTCGAAATCCATGTTTTTCGTTGTTTAGGTAATCAGATATCAACCAAAGACTGCTGGACTAAAAAAAAATATTTCCACGACGACCGGTTCTGCGCTGCCTGCTTCCAGCAGCTTCCCGCGACTTACACCAGGTCATCGTTCTACCGAGTGGGAGGCCTGCCTACGCTACTTTTCCGGTGCTCGGTCGCCACTCGATAAATTTACTGCCCCAACGATTATCTGTTCTACGAGTTTAGCAATTCTGAGAGCTGTGTTGGTTACTTTGGTTCTCCACGGATCTCCTCGTTTCTGATTCGATCACTCAGGGAAACTCCGAGCATAGCACGCTCCATTGTCCTTGAGCCTTCTTATGAGGCCCATAGTAAGTGACCATGTCTTAAGTTCCATATGTCATCACTGGCTACACACACCGGTCAAAGACCTTGGTCTTAAGACACTGAGGTATTTGGGACGCGAAGCTTCCCCAGTGCTACTCAGTCCAGTTGGATTCGATGATTGATATCTTTCTCAAAGTTGTACCTACCTAACTGTACTGTTTGTCTAGGTATGCGACACGGACGTTTGACATAATTTTCGTCTTGTCCATGTTCATTCTAAGACCTATTTGTTGAGACGCTCTACTGAGGCCAACGAGCATTGTGCCCATAAGTCTTTCATGGTCTCAGCCATGACCAGGATATCGTCAGCGAATCGAAGGTGACTGATGTACTCGCCGTTGATATTGATGCCGAATCCGCCCCACTTCAAAAGCTTAAAAACCGGGGCGGCGGTGAACGAACAGTTGGAGATATGACTCGCTGCAGCCGGATAAGTTTCGAATTTTAGTCCTAAAGGCGAACCGGCATGGTGGCGTTTTCATTTCATTAGCTAAAGCAATCTTTGACCTGCTATTTTCTTTGTATGAATATAATTTCGATTATCCGAAAACAGGAAACATCAAGTATTCGAAATTACGACAAAGCACAGAATTATGCGACAAAGTGTTATACTCGTATGTTACATTTTATGTTCGTTCGTACATCCTTACTTATATAATACTAGCTGTTGCCTGCGGCCTTGCCCCCGTGCATATCGAGAGTAAGCGGGGTTTTTTTAGTCTATGTCCATCCTGAAATTCCATTCTGACTATTGGTGATTTAAAAAAAAATTGAATGAGTAGTTTCAAAGATTACCTCCTTCATACCTCTTTATAGTATTAGCATAGATTATAGCTGTGAAAAATGTGTTTGTTTGTTTGTTTGTTACTTCTTCATGCTTCAACGCCTCAAACAATGTTGACGAAATTTGGCATGCACGTAGCCTGTGACATGGAGAAGGACATTTCCGTGGGAATGCTGTTTGTTTTCCCTATTTTTTTTGTTAATTTTTACTTTCAAGCGACGAAAGAGTAAAGAATGTATTGTGATGTCAAAAACAAAATATTGAAGTTGAGCATTTTATGGGGATCGATTATCTTACACTATTAGTCTAAAAAAAAAAATGTCTCTGTATATGTGTCTGTACGTCCGTCCGGTGCTCTAGTTTCCAAACTACTGTACAGATTTGGGTGAACTTTGGGTTAGTGCAATATTATTTTTATATCTCTAGCTGTTTTTTTTTCTTTCAAATTTGATTTTTTGAGTTGTCACCATAGTAAAAAATCTCTTATTATTTTTCTACTCAAAAATGGCTCTAACGATTTTGATGAAACTAGTACACAGTAGTCTCTTATTCCAAGAAAAATCGGAATAAGGTATATTATACCCACCTTCTATACAAATTCAGGTAGTTTGTTACTTTTTCTCAAAAATGGTTCTAACGATTTAAATGAAACTTTGTGAATAACTAGGACTTAATAAGGCCTACTGCACTGAGTACTTTATTATTCCAGGAAAAATCGGAGTAAAGTATACCTCCCATACAAATCAAAATTACTAAAAATATTTCATCAAGTCTGATATACATACTTTGCCGTGTTCTTTTCTACTAAGTAATTGATTGATACTAAGTAGTTAATTTGTGTATGCTCGACTACGACAGATGGTTAATTCAAAGTATACACATATATTAGTACTACATACAGTATGGACACTTCCTGCCGATCTTATTATTTCTTTGGATTTTGGAGTGCGAGGTGTCGTTATGTTTGTCTTGATCTCTTTATTGGACATACTTATTTACATTTTTAGGAGTTTCATTTTTTAATTTTTTAATAAATTGGTTAGGTTATTGAGTTAGTGAGAGGAGAAGTATATTTGTATTATCGGGTTTGGAGAATTATTTGAATGAGAGGTAATAAAAAAGTTGGACATGAAGAAAGTGCCCTTTTAAGTTCATCACAAACAAATTCCCATCCCTTACTGTCTCGAGGGTACTGTGTCGGCCGACTTCAATATTGTGCCATTATATTTGCGTTAGCGCGAGTAGGTAATATCATGTTTTTCAAAAAAATCTAAAATGGTGCAAAAAACTGGAATAGTTTATTAAAAATATAATATAGGTATCTTAACTTAGTTTAAGAGCGTATTCACAAAATCGTTTCCCATGAAAACTTAATATTACTACTTTTTTAAAATAGATGGGTCGATTCTAATTAAACTTAATACACATAAACAAATCACGTGACTTGCTTATGTGTATAAAATTTCATTAGAATCGGCCCCTCCATATTTTTCAAGAAGTAGTAATTTTAAGTTTGTATGGAAATCGATTTTGTGAATACGCTCTACAATACGCATAGGTGTTATATGTATATTAGAAACGCGTCTCAGTATATGGATAGACTTGTAATAAACTAATCTCCAAAATCATCTCGTATTTTGTCAAAACAATTGAACAGTCGCGTATTTATAAAATTAGTAAGCGCTTTTTTTAGGTTTTTTGACGTGAATACGTCTTTAAAATTACCTCCATAGGGATGCAATCCAAAAAAACGTGTGATAACAAAATCGGGGGATACAGTTTAGTGTTGTAGCTACATATCTATCATCTCCATCCAAATTTCGTTTACACCACTTGATAGCTAAAGAATCAAAGAATTTATTACGCTAAGTAAGGACTGTAACACATCGCGCGCGGGGGAGGGGGCAGCCCTGCCATTTTGAAGGTCATTTTGCTGCGTATCGAGATTTCCATTTAGTATAACTTTCGACTCGGTGAAGCTACGACGCTCATTCAAGTTTCAATCGTCAGCTCTCGTCAAAATCTATCGATTATATTATATTATCTATGATTATGAGATACATAAATAATAATATTTTATATAGAAACTACATATTACCCGTTACGAGACGTATTCACGTTAAAACTAACGGCCGTGTGCCCCGACACAGCCCCACCCGTTTTTTTTCTTAAATTTGGTCATTATGAATTCGCGATATATTTTTTTGCCCATTATAGGATTATTAGCAGTGATCGGAATAGATAAGAGTATAAATGACTAAAGTTCGCGAAAGGATTTTAACATGGATTTGTTAACAACAAATAAGTACATATATAAATTTATTTTTTTTTGAATCCGGAGAATTTCGAATTTTTCGGAGCAAGCAGAGCA
The DNA here is from genome assembly GCA_947284805.1 of Coleophora flavipennella. NCBI lineage: Eukaryota > Metazoa > Arthropoda > Insecta > Lepidoptera > Coleophoridae > Coleophora > Coleophora flavipennella. The sequence goes on from OX369308.1 coordinate 31,488,631, forward strand.
ACTGTATATCCATGATCTGGTGTATAAGGTGATTAATTATTTTTTCTCAAACATGCTTGGAAATTTGAGCCCTATTTTGACACACTTCTTCGAGATAAATCGAACTTGCTGTACTGGCCAAATACATGCGAGCAGCAGCCGGCAAAAGTTGTATGAAAATCCATGTCTGTCGTGTTTAGGGGCCAAATATTTTACTATGTAAACTCATATCTGTCGTGTAATTAAAAATGGAACTATATTTTACAACAAAACATGGCAACCAAGGAAGTAACTTATTAAAGGTTTTATTTAAATTTCAAACTGACTTGCAAATAGAACGTTGTTTATTAAAACAAAAGACAAATGAACACTTCGGCGCGTGAAAAAATATTGTTGTTTGTTGTTCGTCACTGATTTTAAAAAGTAATTATTGAATTTTCAATTTCCGCGCATCATTTGAGAAAAGTACTATACAAGCCTTGGTCACACCTAAGCTAGGCATTGATGGACTTCCGTATGTGTGCGTTGGCTTCTCCTCGGCCCACATTTACACGTTCCTCCATCAATGCCTCTTTTGCTGGCCGCTGCAGTAATGTACTAATTCTGGATCGTGGGCTTTTAGAGATATCTAGCAATCTTTAAACAAAAAAAATAAGATTTGTGTTATCGCATAGTTGGTTTTAGTTACTTAGTCACTGCGCAAAAATAAATTTAAATAGAATAACAAAAGTAAATCAACGTATTTGGTGGTTTAAACAACTGCAAAATTAAAGTTAAGAAGAATAACAAAAGTAAATCAACGTATTTGGTGGTTTAAACAACTGCAAAAATAAAATTAAGAAGAATAACAAAAGTAAATCAACGTATTTGGTGGTTTAAAGAACTCCATGTTGTATCATCTCGCTAACTTTATTTATACTCTACCTATTCCGATCACTGGTTATTAGTTTAGCAGTCTATGTATGTATGGATGTTCATCTGTTTCTTCGCAACCCTTAAACTACTCATCAGATTCAGACAAATGAGGTGTCGTTGGAATTGCATGAATTCTCCGCGTACATAGGCTTTATTATGACTTCACGTTAAATGTAACATGACGGAAAGGAAATACAAAATAAAGAAAAACTATCGAGTATACAATTCTATCGAGTTTGGTACCTATCAAATTAAAGGTACACACATTCCGAAACTTAAAAAAATTTCATTCATTAAGGGAATCTTGGTAAGCCCATCTTGGTAATTGTGAATAAAAAAATTAAAAAAAAACTAGTTTTTATATAAGTACTTTCCTATTGTTTTAGAGTTCCGTAGTAAAACTAGGTAGGTATTCTTATAGTTTTGCCATTTCCATCTGTCTGTCTGTTTTTTGTCCGTATGTGCCGTTTTGCTCAAAAACTTTTTGTTTTTTTTTGTTTATTACAAATTTAAGTGCCTTTAACTGCAACTCACCTGAGGGGAAGTAACGTTACAGCTTTATAGCTGTTTAGTTTGGTGTGGTATGGTTACACAAATATGTAAAAAAATATTTAGGCCTCTGGGGAGGCGGGTAAAAATAATCACCACTTCATCATCGTCACCATATCAGCCACAAATCGTCCACTACTGGACAAAGGCCTCCCCCAAGGATTTTCACGACGACCGGTCCTGCGCTGCCCGCATCCATCGGCTTCCCGCGCTCTTCACCAGGTCATCGGGCCACCGCGTGGGAGGCCTGCCTACGCTACGTTTTCCGGTGCACGGTCGCCACTCGAGAACTTTACTACCCCATCGGCCATCTGTTCTACGAGCTATGTGCCCAGCCCACTGCCACTTCAGTTCACTCACTTCAATCACCACTTAAAAACATAATATTTAGTAAACGATTAATGTTTCGTAAAGCCATAAATGTATCGGAATATTGATCTTAGAAAACATATTCAACTAAATCAATTTATGATTGGGTTTCATGTCCCCACTCCCCCTACCAGATAAATCTCTATTTTAGAAAGTGAAAGTATTGAAAATAATCGGGCATACAATTAATTTAAGGCCCTAAGGTGGGTCAAATGACGATATTCAATTCAAATTATTGAAAGATGTAAAGCTATCATCATGAAAAAAATATATAATATACTTAAAGTAATAAAAAATCGATTTAATTTAATACAATTTTAAAAATATTACCACTTTTGATGTAAAAAAATATACCGTAGATCCTGTTTTTGGCATTAATTGCAAAATTTCTCGAAAACAAATAGTTAACGTTAAATGAAACCAACACACAAAAATCGGTGACTTTATGACCTTTCATTTTAATTGAACACATTTTTTTAAACTTATTTGAAAGTGATGAAAAGTAATAAAAACATGTAAAAATCGAGAATTGGGCGTTCGGTTTCAACGTAACAGCCGCGTTCAAGCTCGCATTGATTTGAACTTAAAATGAATAGACTCACGTTGGATATTATTTAAACACATTTCAACCTGCTCGGATTGAGTGCTGTTAGGGCCTTAACAGAAATAATAATATTACGTCCAAGCAGGCTTCTTAGTTAATAAATGCACTTGGATTTGCAAAAAGGTCATAGATTTTATGAAACCAACCAACCGCATAAATAACCACATGTCTGTTTCTTTGACTGATGGACGGCTTGATGCGAGGTATCATTTAGATTCGTCTTGACCCCTTGAGTGACATAAGATATTTTTACACGACTGGCCAAAAAAGAGAGCTAATGTTTTTATGCAGACGGGTTTTAAAATTTTAATTAAATTGGTTAGGATATTCAAAATATACATTTATTTTACTACGGCGAGGGATGTTGTTAGTTTGAAGCCTATGTCTGTCTATCTGTGTGTCTGTACCTGTCATAGCAGCCTTTAAAGCTTCAGGTCCTGAGTGGATTCCTTATTATGTATAAGTGCCACTCAGGCTCAGTAAACCCTAAAATTGTTTCTAGGGCCCAAACACATCCCACAGCGGTCTCCCCTTTTCCCCTTCCGAAGTGTCCCATGTCGTGTTTTTTTTTCATTTTGCGGAGAAAAATGGTAACAGTTAAGAGCCAATAGTCAAAACAACAATTAATCGACATTAAACTACCCAGACAACAATATAAAATTAATATTAATACAACAAATAGTGTTTGCAATTAGACTGTCAACATTGAACCAAATCTTGAAAAAAAATGTTTTTTTCCTTTCGGTTCAATTAATACGAAAACCACAGAAGTTTTGAAAAAATAATGTAGGAGAATACGTTAAACTTTATCTATTTACTTAGAAAATAAAACCCACTTGAGTATCGTACGAGTGTTAGTTTCCTAATTAAATTTATCTGTTAGGAGATGCTCAGTTGGGTTCCGTGCATAATGATGACACATTTTGAATACAAAAAACGATACACATTCACATACACCCTGATACACACACACACACACACACACGCACACACACACACAAACACACAATAACTATATGGCGACAATAAATAAATAAAGAAATTTTAATTTAAATGTGTTAGAGGTTGTCATGGTTGCTAAGCAATGTTTGTTTCTTCCTAGTTTGATGTTTTATTCGTCAAGGACTTAAGTTAAAATGAAATAATTTTCTATAAACCTAAAAACTTTAAGGTACAAGCTTTTAATAAAGTATTGTCATGCGATATTTATATGCATGCAAAATTTTAACTCAATCGGAAACCAGGAAGTGGATCAAAAGTAACTTGCAAGATTGCAAGTTAAATAAAAGTTTGTAATAATTATGATCCATCTATGTATAATTTCTATTAGCGTGTATGAGTGCATATGCAGCATGTTTTTACATTATTAGCATACATACTTTAGGCATTTTAAGCTTTAAATATGTAAAAGGTATTATCAAAATATCTGCCGTCTCGTCGCGACGTTGCAAGGGGCTTCTTACTCATGAAACTGAATAACGTTCCACAAAGAACCTATAGACAGATCGCAAAAAAATTGACTATTCTTACAAAACGTTGAGCTGATTAACCAATTTTGTATTGAGTCTAATTTTTTTTGAGATCTTACTATGGGTTCACATCACAGGGAACAGTTTTTAAGTTTACGAGAAGAAGCACCCCTCGCAGTGTCCGGCAGTCATTGTGAAAGCACCTATAGCAGGTATCACAAATTATTTGCCATGTTCATATTGTGTACCTAAGCTTAATCGTATGTCCATATCCCGATGACATTCATTAACATCTGCTCCCACAATACGGAGTTAACAAGCCTAATCGCCGTTAACGAACTGTGCGGCTCGTATGACTGAATACTGACTTCGCCGATAGGATTAAAGCTTTGACCGATGACTTGTATTTTTAACCCCCGACGCAAAAACACCCCTCGTGTTTAACGTGTGTATTTGTGTGTCTGTCTGTGGCATCGTAGTTCTCAAACGAATGAACCGATTCGGATGCGGTTTTTTTTGTTTGAAAACTGACGTGATCAAGGTGGTTCTTAGCTATAATTTATATCTAGATCTATTCAGCCTTTTGAAGATTATCAGCTCTTATCAAGGTGATGAAGGGATGTGGACAACTTATACCGGTCTAATCGTTTCAAATTTTGGTGACCTGCAACTGTTAAAATATTGAAAACCATGGTAACCTTGACCTGAAAATGCAGAATATCCTGGAATCGGCAGGATATCCAACTCCTTGCCAACTTATAGCAGAGGCATCGTATTCGGTTCATTGAATAGTCTTAATGAATAATTGTTAGATATAACGTGGTAACCTTGACCTGTTGCTGCAGCATCTCCTGGAATCTGCAGTATACCAAACTCCTCGCCAACTTACGGAAGAGATATCGTATCTGGGCTTATACTGGAATAGTCTCAATGAATAGGTGTTAGATAAAACATGGTATTTTGACCTTATTCAGGGTAGCCTCGAGCCCTAATAAGATGATGCTGCATCATCTTCTGGAACCTGCAGGATATCCAGCTGTCCACCAACCTACAGCAAATGAATCGTGTTTGGGCTCATTGGAATAGTCTCAATGAATAGGTTTTAAATAGAACATGGTAACCTTGATCTGATACTGCAGCATCTCCTAGTATCTGCAGGATACCCAACTCCTTACTAAATTACAGCAGAGGTATCGTGTTTGGGATACGTAAAGTTTAAAAAGCATGAAATGAAACAAAACCACCGACAAAAAGACATTTAAAAATCAAAGTATTGATTCTGTGTACCAGCTTTTCAAGTTGTTGTGTGTTTTCTGCAAAGGCTGCAATGTCACCTGCAAAACGAATAATGCATATTTTTCTCCATTAATTCTGACCCGCATAAAAAAGTAACTGATTCTCCATCTTTGGGAGTTGGATTTAGAATGACGTCACTTAGTGCATGCAGAATTTCAGCCAAATCGGAAACCAGGAAGTGTTTCTTCCAAGAGAGACTAACAAACAGACTAACAACACGGCAAGCTAATATAAAGCTTGTAAAAACGGGCCAAGATAACTAACTCCATCACAAATTTTATACAACTTAGGAGTCCGACTAATATAATAATGTTATGATAAACTCCGTATCGTTTATGTGACTCTTTAGTCCTAATGTAAAACAAATAATAAAAACCGGCCAAGTGTGTATCTTGCTGTAACTAAAAATCATGAACTTAATAAAAAAAACATTTTTCTGTCCCTCGGAATTTACCCAGACGACAGTTTACATATAACGACAGTTTCGTGGAAATTATCCAAACGATTTGGTCCCAGACTTTTCAGACTCGCTCCATTCAAATAGAACCAAGAAGATCTCGAAATTGAGTTTGCGTGTACCATCCTCGACTACATCGTCACTTACCATCAGGTGACATATAGTCAAATGCACTCAAATTTTCAATAAAAAAAAATAAAAAATTAGTCTTACAGTCGTCTAAATATGCTACTCAGTATAAGCGACTAAACAGAGAGATCTGCAGTTACCCGATTGCGATTTACGCCGATTTAATACGAATCGTATTATTAAGGCCATTGAGCGCAACAAGGGCTCGCAAGGGATCTGTCTATTGGATAGAGCCAACTGACGAAGCTGAAGACTTGGTTTTGCAGGATCATAGAGTGGAAATCTGAGTTGTTGGAAGAGGTTTAGAAATTTTACGGACGATTATACACGATCACAACCTGTCGGCGATCAGGCTTAAAATCCAGCCAAACGCGCTCAAATTTTTTAATTAAAAAAAAAGCTAGATTATCCCGATAGTATACCAAATATATACCGGACGTCAGCTTGTATGAGATCAGAATGGCTATCAATCAGCTCAAGAACAACAAGGCACGGGGACGGCAGAACTTCTGAAAACATATACAACACCGGTACTAAAAGCTCTTCAGAAGTTGTTCAATTCGGTCATAGTCGAGGAACTGACGCCTACGGCATGGCACAGAAGTGTGGTGGTACTCTTCTTTAAAAAAAAAGGGACAACACCCTACTGAAGAACAACACTTCTGAGCCACGTCCACTAACTGTTTTCGAGAGTAATTACGAATCGTCTCGCAGGTTTGACAAACATGCCGGTTTCCGAAAACGATTTAGTACCATAGACCATATACTTACATACGCTGCGGCAGATTATACAGAAGACCGAAGAGTACAATCAAACCATATTAGGGCTTGTAAATATCCGAAAAGTTTAGATATTAGAATATTCGATGTTTTTTACAGCAAGTATTCGAACAACAAATATGTATACGAATTAGAAATTAGAATATTCGAGCCTTTTGCCCTGCGCGCAAACAAACACAAAACTTACATTTATATTGAGAACCTCGTTTTTGAAGTCAGTTGAATGTAGTTCCTGTAGGAGTTTCGACAAATGTATTTTAGCTTTATTATTGATACATTACATGAAAAACCAGCCAAGTGCGAGTCGCACTCGTGAAAAGTAGGGTTCCATAGTCTTCAAATTTTTTTTTTATTATTTCTTTTATTCACAATTGGTAAGCCCTTGGCATCATCTCACCTGATGGTAAGTGACGGTGATGCCGAAGATGGAAGCGGGCTTACCAATATATTAAAAAAAAATAGTTTTTGCTGTTTGTAATAGAACATTTTGTATGGAAAATTTATGAACTTTTTACAAATCCAACTGCACATCTTAAGTTGATCGACTATTACTCCTAATCTAAGAAAGCCTACTTAGCCGTGATAGTACTCCTTTTAAATGTCGCCAAAGCCATTAAATCTTAAACAATACGTGTATACTTAAGCTGTGTCCTGGTACTGACCTCAAAAAAAATTATAGGCCCCTAATTTAATTCGTACCCCCACCTTTGAATTCGTTGTTGTTGGTTAATGTCGTGTATTTAGGTATAATAATATTTTTTCATACTTTTGAGTGAATTGCGTTTTGAAGTCGTTTATTAGTTTTTTTAAACTTTATCTAAATATATATAACTCAAAGGTGACTGACTGACTGACTGACATAGTGATCTATCAACGCACAGCCCAAACCACGGGCGGATCGGGCTGAAATTTGGCATGCATCTACCTGTTATGACGTAGGCATCCGCTAAGAAACGATTTTGGGAACTTCCCACGGGAACCGCAAAAATCGGGATCTGCGCGGGCGAAGCTGCAGGCATCCACTAGTTTTAATATATTTAGTTTGATTTGTTTGTTTGATACCATTGACTATTTTTAAAGCGCTTCGTCGTATTTTAAGTCTGCTTAAAATCTCCGGAGATAATAGATAGGACTGAAAAAAACATTCAAATCGAATTTATAAGCGCCTGCTTTTGAGGTCGGTTTGAAAATCATTTATGCATGATGTACGTAACAATATGGAGATCAATGAGATCATACGTAAACTAGAAAGGTAAAATGTTTTCACAGTCTCACTACAGCCCCGAACATTCTAGATTAATTCAACCCGAGCTAGGCGTTGACCGCACTTTGTCTTCAATAAATTTTATGGTATTAATTATAGAATACTAGATCTGAGTTCAATCTACAATTAGTTTTGCGTACACTTACTTCGCTGGCTCACTGATCTAAAATGGTTCGTGGCCTGCGACACTAGAATATGCCATTCTTTTCGGTTACCTATGCGCCGTCTCTTTCTACTTGTAATCGGTTATCTGGAGTTCGTTCGATTTGCGTACTAAATTATGACATGTAAGTTGGTGTTGCCACTCGCTCTTTGAGACATCGTCAGTTTTATCATATACGATGTGATATTTTGTTTGCGATCATTTGAGAACTTTCTAGAACATGTGGATTTTACTTCTTTGCAGTTTCAAATAAAATTTACACGATAAGAAAGTTATTTATTCTAAGTACTTATTTAATTTTAATAGCGCTTTTAGTTTCAAAATCTTGCTACAACATAATCCTGCTTTTTTGTCTCGCAGTTAGGAAATAAATAGATTTATCATTATTTCTAATAATCTTTTATTACACGACTTACAATATAATGGTTTGTTGAAAACATTACCATTCCCGTTGTTTCTGTTTATTTCCATCTCCCTTTTGTTTTGGGCCAGTATTTTACCATCATTAATTTTGTAGTGTTTTGTAGTGCGTAGTAGTCTGGCTAATGATATAATTCGAATCGTCTTAGAGACTCTTTACTGATAATAGATACGTGAAGACCGAGGTTTGTTTCTTGTGATGACTTGTAAAATTATTTTAATATTAGACTCGGGAAACTCTTAAGTTCTAAAAATGTTAAATATATTCACTAGATATTAAAGGAAAAAAATATATTCAGAGAATTTGTAATGTATCTAAGTAACGTCGATAGTTTGCCTCGACTAGATGGGAATTAGGATTAGGTACTTTTTTTCTTGAATGATGTTTTTTTACGTTACGACAAACATTAGAAAGCAGAGTTTCCTGCCTATATAAGGAGATTAATACAGCTTTCGCGCGTGGTTTCCGCCGCGTGAACTTCAAGGGTGCACGGTGCGCGCGAGCATGGAATAAAAATTAGCCTTCGTGTTAATCCAGTTTTTGATTTGTCTACCTACCAAATTTCATTCAAACCCGTTCAGCCCAAAGCTTTAAAGTGGAACAAACATCCATACTTTCGCAATAGAAAAATCAATTGCCGGATGCATGAATAATCATCAATTTATCACTTGAAAACGGCTCGACCGATTTTGTGTTCGTAATTGACAGTACAAGCTTTGCGTCATCATATCAGCTCATATACGTCCCCACCGAGGGGCTCGAGCCTATTCTGAATTAGGGCGATCGGGCCTTATAGTCGACCACGCGGGCCCAGTGCGGGTTGGTCGACTTCACATACAACCTGCGAGTTTCTCCGCAGGCGCAAAGTATATAGGGTCTTAACAAAGGTATGCACTTATTTTTAACTGGAGCTTGTAACTCATAAAACATCATTTTTCCCCAAGAAACCCATGGACAATTCGCAAAAAAATTTTTGGATTTCCATACAATTTACAAAGTTTGCCTGCCAACTGATCGATTTGCATGGGAAGTCCAAATTTTTTTTTGCGAATTGTCTGGGTTTCTTGGGGAAAGTTTTTCAGTTTCATGAGTATAAGCTTCAGTTAAAAATAAGTGCATACCTTTGTTAAGACTCTATATATATTAGTATACGCAGGCGTGTGCAGATTTCCTCACGATGTTTTCCTTCACCGTGCATAGAACATAGAATAAAAAAAATTCACGAGCCGCGGCTCGCGCACCACGTCCCCTCAATATCCACGGGGTGGAAGCCGCAGGCAACATCTTGAATTATTATTATAGTAGTGCGATTCTTTCGCTCTTCGGTGATACGTCGATTTTCTTCTTTACATATATAGTTATTTATGCCGCGCCAAGTAATTAGAGCCATTGTAACATGGAGTGCTAGTTTGTGCCATGAAGGGAAGCTGAGTAGCACAATAGACAGCACGAGTGTTACAAGGGCTAATTGCGTGCAATGGCATACAATACTTTTTATACGATCATGAAGTAAATACAATTTTGTAATATCATATGTTGAATTTTTAAAGCCAAAGCCATAAAATTATTTTAAAAGTTTCATTGTAGTACAGTTGTCTCGTTTTGAAATGATGATTGTAAAACGACTTGTAGGAATGAATACTTAGTTTTTGAAGCCAAAGCCATAAATATATTTAAAAAGTTTTATTGTAGTACAGTTGTCTTGTTTTGAAATGATCACTGTAAAACGACTTGTACGAGTAGGAATGAATACTTTTGTGATATGATATAGGTTATGTATTAAGCAAATTACCAAATGGGAGTAGAAAAAATAATATACTACTATAAATACTGGATGTATTCTGTTATCTATGAATATTTCGTATGGAGATAACTTTCTGCATTTCGTGCTGATGATGGTGCAAGTCCTGATTTTTTCCGCACTGTGAATGATAACTATATATTTCGGTCACATGTCGGTATATTTTTGCATATATGACCAATATTAACAGCCACTGTAAAGTACAAGTATAGCTTCTTAGTCTGCTGTCAACTGGCTATTTACATTTCATCAAGACGGTAATTACAACTGGAAGACCATTTATATTAGCATCTTCTCTGTTTTACAGGTAGAGAGGCGAAGAGGCGCCGCCGAAGCAGGCAGTGGTCATGACGCGCTTCAGGCACAGCAGGTACCTACTTGTAAATAATATATTACTAGTAAAGTATGAGCACGCGTAATAGAAACAGAATTCTTTAGACTGTGCCACAAGTAAGTCCAAAACAAACGCTAAGGCAACGACGAATTACTACGAGTGGGTGTTTGCCCTGACCACTCGCTACCATTCATATAATAATTCTTGATAGACTAGATAGACGACGTAGAAGTAAAAAAAAAACTATACTTATAAAATTTTCTAGTACCGAAACTTGTACTTGTGATATAACTAGGTAATGTCATCGCTAAGGAAAATTCGCTTCGAGTTAGAACAGGATCGATCAGGTATCACGAGAATTCAAACGAAAAAATAGAGGAGTGAAAGTCATACACAGGCCTCCTCTTTTTACCCGAATATTATAATATACTCGTATTATCTATATACATAAAAGAAAGTCGTGTTAGTTACACCATTTATAACTCAAGAACGGCTGGACGATTTTTTTTGATTTCTGTGTTTTTGCATTTTTCTTCGTCCGGAATAGGATAATTAATAAGTATTAAAATAATATGATAAACATCAATGGCTGAGACTATGGAAGACCTAAGCACAATTCTCGATGGCCTCAGTAAAATCTCTCAACAAGTGGGTCTTAAAATGAACATGGACAAGACGAAAATAATGTTAAATTTCCGTGTCGCACCCACCCCTCTAAAGGTTGGAGACTCTACACTGGAAGTTGTTGACGAATATGTGTACCTGGGACAAACAGTCCAGCTAGGCAGGTCCAACTTCAAGAAAGACATCCATCGACGAATCCAACTGGACTGGGCAGCGTTCGGGAAGCTTCGCAATATCTTCACGTCCCAAATACCGCAGTATCTCAAGACTAAGGTCTTTGACCAGTGTGTATTGCCAGTGATGACTTACGGAACTGAGACATGGTCGCTTACTATGGGCCTCATAAGAAGGCTCAAGGTCACCCAAAGGGCAATGGAGCGTGCTATGCTCGGAGTTTCTCTGCGTGATCGAATCAGAAACGAGGAGATCCGCAGGAGAACTAAAGTAACCGACATAGCTCACGGAATCGCTAAACTGAAGTGGCAGTGGGCAGGGCACATAGCTCGTAAAACAGATGGCCGATGGGGCAGTAAAGTTCTCGAGTGGCGACCGCGCACCGGAAAACGTAGCGTAGGCAGGCCTCCAACGCGGTGGACCGACGACCTGGTGAAGATCGCGGGAAGCCGATGGATGCGGGCAGCGCACGACCGGTCGTCGTGGAAATCCTTGGGTGAGGCCTTTGTCCAGCAGTGGACTTCCGGCTGATATGATGATGATGAAACATTAATAAAAAATAATATTTTGAGTCAAAAAATAACAGGTTTTAGGGTAGGGTAGTGTAGTATAGTGTAGGGTAGGGTAGTATAGTGTAGTGTAGGGTAGGGTAGGGTAGTATTGTGTAGTGTAGTGTAGTATAGGGTAGGGTAGGGTAGTATAGTGTAGTGTAATATAGGGTAGGGTAGGGTAGTATAGTGTAGTGTAGTGTAGAGTAGGGTAGGGTAGGGAAGGGTAGGATAGTGTAGTGTAGTGTAAGGTGGAACGAAGTTTGCCGGGACAACTAGTAATATTATAAGTTCAACGTGTGTATCTGTGTGTCTGTCTGTGGCATCGTAGTTCTTAAACGAATGGACCGATTTGGATGTGTTTATTTTTGTTTAAAATCTATTATGATCGAGGCGGTTCTTAGCTATAATTTATATAGATCTGTTCAGCCGTTTGAATATCATCAGCTTTTATCTAGGTGATGAAGAGATGTGGGCAACTTATCCCGGTCTGTTCGGTTCAAAATTTGGTGCCCTGTAACTGTAATAATATTGAAAAAGCATGGTAACCTTAACCTGATGCTGCAGGATACCGAATTCCTCACCAACTTACAGCAGATACATCGTATTGAGCTCATTGGAATAGTCTCAATGAATAGTTGTTAGATAGAACATGGTAACTTTGACCTGATGCTGCTGATTCTTGATAAGGGACCTCAGGGATCCCTAGATATCGATTTTAGAAGCAATCGGCCTAGTAACTAAAAAGTCAAAATGGCGGCCATTTTTTCAATTCTAACAACGGATACGTGATAAGGGACCTCGGGGACCTTCAGATATCGATTTTGGAAGCAATCGGTCCAGTAACTAAAAAGTTCAAAATGGCGGCCATTTTTTTTTAAATTCTGACAACGGATTCGTGATAAGGGACCTCAGGGACCTTCAGAATTTCAGATATCGATTTTGGAAGCAATCGGTCCAGTAACTAAAAAGTTTAAAATGGCGGCCATTTTTTTCAACAACTGATTATAGTATGTATGTCATATTCGTAAAAAAAACACCCCAATAGTACCTATAAAATGATCCATATCAGGATCTTCGAGGCGAGAGTGACTAGGCATTATTTGAGTTTGCGTGTACCATCCTCGACTACATCGTCACTTACCATGATGAGATGGAATGAGATGTCGTCAAACTCACACAAAATTTTAATTCTAAAAAAGTATCGATAATTATTATATATTATATTTATATAATAAATTATTAAAACTCTTTGTTACAATTATTTTTTTAATAATTTGAAATTTATTAAAAAATAATTATGCCAAAATGTTTTAATATTTATTTAAATTATATTAAATAATTTTCAAAAATTATGAACCGAAATAAATCAAAAGATAATAATTAGCCGGGCATGAATGATTGATAATAGTAATGCAACTTAACGACCCTCTATGAATGGGCCCACCGCACCATACAAACAACAGACAATGGTCTAGTGGGCCCTACCCGCCCCGCAGCCCATGCACGATTGCGCTGTCTAACGCCCTCCGTCGGACGACTGTATGGATTCTTAGACTGTGCTATTACTAAGCCTCCGCTGCCCGTCCGTCAGTCTGCCCGTCTGTCTGTCTGTCAGCAAAATGTATTTCATGAACGTATGTATATATTTTGCCGCTGTAACATAAATAATAAAAATTAAAATTATCGGTTAAAAAACCGACTCTCATCTGAACACCTTAGTACAATTTTGCATTATTATTTTATGGTTTTTGTTAATTTTATTAAAAAAGTACTTCATCGATTGTGATAAAATTTATATAGGACCAACTCGGAAGCATACCCTATAGAATAAAAAATAATCATGAAAATCGGTTCTCAATCTGCGAAGATGTCGCGTGACAAACACACAAAAACAAAAAAGTGGTTGAAAAGTGAAAAACTGGGGGGCTCCCATACAACAAACGTGATAATTTGCTCATTTTTTCTCTATATTGACAATGGCAACAGGTTTAAATATTTAGACGCTTTAGACGCTTTAAATATTCACAGAATATTGAGTTGTATTATTCACTTTAAAAATAAATAATTAAATTAAAATAAAATTAATATTTAACAGGGGCTGAGGGGCTTTCATACAACAAACATGATTTTTATAGATAATGGTATGTACAGAACCCTTCGTGCGCGAGTCCCACTCGCACTTGTCCGGTTTTTTCCATAACATCGAGCTGCTGCGCTTCGCGCACTGCGCACCCTCGATTTGCACGCGCGCGAAGGGTGTTGGGGATATCGTTACTAATATATATACTTTGGTATCGTTAAGAGGATTGTGAAGCTGCGACTTTACATACAAACGGCGTTAACGATTTTCACCTCTAAAATGTTAACCGATTTGGACTAATTTAGTCAGAACAAAAGCTAGGCTTATACGTTTTTGTCTTTTCGACAAAGTTAATAAGTTTAATTTTATTGTCGTTTACGTGTTTTCGTACAAAACTAATTTCGGCCATTTTTTGTTCATTTATAATCAGAAATTTAAAAAATGAAACGAATAAGTCTAGCTTTTGTTCTGACTGACAAGCTATCAAAAATTGTTCCAAATCGGTAAACATTTAAGAGGTGGAAATCGTTAACTCCGTTTGTATGAAAAGTGCAGCTTCACAATCCTCTTAAACCGGTCTTTTAAAACTATTGAGGGTTTGCGAAAAACGCTTATTTGATAAATGATTTATTTACAAAATAATAGCTTTTTAAGGGTCACAGGAGGCTTGTTACAAACTTACATATGTAATTACAAACATCGATATGTGTCTACTCACTATATTTGCAAAGTTTGGATTCAATCCGGCATGTAGTTTTTGTATTAAAGCGGAACTGCGTTTGTATGGAAACTCGGCCCTCCTGGAAACCCTTAAGTGGTGTCTTTTGTTAAAGTTACATGTCCCCATCAACCCATTACCAGCTAAACCGCTATTTCAGGAAATCTGAAATGTATTACAAATAGTAGGGCACATACCTTTTTATTTTAAAATAAAAATTATCACGGTTAAGTAGACTTTATTCGTTTAAGAGTATTAGTGGACCAAGTTAACAAGTCCAGTTGGATTTGTAACAAGTTCATAGATTTTCAATACAAAATGTTCTGTATCATCATATCAGCCGAAGGACGTCCACTGCTGGACATAGATGACTGACTGCTGTATACTAATTGCAAAAATAATTATGCTTTTTTGGCGACTTCCAAAAAAAAGGAGGAGGCTCTCGATTCGTTTGTCTGTTTTTCTTAGGGTTTTCGTAAAGTTAAACAGGAAACATTAAAGGATCACTCGTGTGTCTGTCTATCCGTCCGACCGTCTGTCACAGCCAATTTGCTCCGAAATCACTGGACAGATTGAATTGAAATTTTGTACACATATGTATGTCAGTGAACCAAAGACGGATATGTAACGTAAATCAATTAATTTTAAATGGCTCTGCCTAATAAAATATACATACATACATAAATATATGGCGCCAGCTATCATCTAGAGGGCGCTTTTAAAGTTTCTTTCGGTTAGTCCACGGCCGGATGGACCCCAGGCACACCACCACCTCGCCTGGAGGAGATAATCTCCTATTGCTCCCAAAGATTAGGAACACACCGTTCCTATATTTGGTGACCCCGACATGATCGTCGCAACGCAAAAAAGCAACCCAGCGCAAGCAACGCACAAAAAGCAACGCAACGCAACTCAAAAAAATGGATTGAAGGGGAGTAATATGACGGCAGCTGTCATCTAGAACACGCTATTAAAGTTTTATTCGCCACTGAGTAAAAAATATGTACAACTACCAACCATCAACGATAAGTTGTAAGCCCCTAATTTGATTCGTACTTACCTTTGATTTCGTACCTGTGGGTAATTTCGTGTATTCAGATATAAAAATATTATTTCATACTTTTGAGTGAATTTCTTTTTGAAGTCGGTTTTTATGTTTTTTAAACTTTTTGTTAACACCGCAGAGTTTTACTCTGATGGGGCCTTAAAATAAATGAGTGCACCTTCTAGCTAACAACAAAACTTGCAAATATATTTTCAATCTGTAAACGCATGTATGCGAGCTTGTCCCATCTGTCAGCGGCAGACGCAACAGGTCCGTGTCGTCGACTGTGACCTGGCGGGGGGCTATCATCCGCAGCTAATGGAAATATCTACCTAGATACTTGTTCTGCCTTTTAGTAAACTGACTAAGTTATTTGTCTTTTCCGGCATTTTACCTTATCTTATTACTTAACTAGAGGGTCCGCGGTTAGATTTTCACCTAGACCTTCCTCATAAATCACACCGTCCATTGGTGATGAAAACCGTATAAAAATCTTTTTGAGTTTATCGCGTTTCAACAGACAGACAGACGCAGTGAGGGAATTTGTTTTACAAATGTATATAAGTGAGCAATTCTTGGACATAATTCGGAAACTCGGTTTCTCAGAAACGGCTCTAACGATTTAGATAAAATTTTGTATAGGTATTGTTTTACTTTTTAAGTCTATCTTGATAGGTGTCACACAGCTCATATACGTCCCCACCGATGGGCTTGAGCCTACCCTGATGTAGGGCGATAGGTGTCATCCCTAAAAATATCCGTGTTCACACCAAAAATAATATTTTAGTTTAGCTACTCAACAGTAGATGGCGCTCCATGCCTTAGAGGCTCCGAACAACGCTTTATTCCTCGTGTGATAGTGTGTGTAAAACACCTTTAATTGATGCTATTAAATTTTAGAAACGCTCAACCTACTTTGTAACACAGCTTCCCCTATATTTCCCCTGACAAACAAACTTATAAGTAAATGAAACAGGCATTACACTGGGAATGATACTGTCAAGGACTTGTCTACAATTCGCAAACTAATGGGCAATAATTGACAACTCTAAACGCGTTAAAAACAACAATATTTTTTTTAAATTAGCTTTAAAGTACCAAACGGTTTTTGATACAAACTATGAGACCACCCTGGAGTTATAGTAGTCAAATATAAATTTAATTGAAATCACAATTGGCGAATTAATCGCTTAGTTTACACACAATAAAAACAAAAGTTTAAAAAACTAAAAACCGACTTCAAAATGAAATTCACTCAAAAGTATGAAATAATATTAATATACTTTGATACACGACATTAACCAACAATAACGAAATCATAGGTGGGTACGAATTAAATTAGGGGCCTAAATTTATTTTTGAGTTCGGTATCAGCAATGCCATTGAATCTAAAACATTTGATACGTACTCATAAGTAGCTGCGGCGTGCTGGTACCGACCTCAAAAATAAATTTAGGCTTTTATTTTTATTTTATTTATTTTTAGTGATAATGCTATTCATCTAATAAATAACGTTAAACATACACCATACCCACTCGCCAATAGGAACCATCAAATCATAATGCACGTGTGTAATCAGATAGAGTTCCTGTGGCTTCCATCATCATCTCAACAGCATGAAAGTAAAGGAGCTCTTCCATCATCAACTTATCTGAATAACCTGAAAGAATACAACTATCGGTCTATACGTAACTACGTATCTACGTAAAATATTTGAAGAATTATCTTCCAACTCCTAATCGTTAAGGAGTTGTACCTTCCTTCATCTACTCATCAACATGAGATGATGACTACCAAACGAAAATACTTTCATTATTTAAGAAAATACAAGAAACACGTAAAACGTGCCTATAAAATTTGAAGGTTGCCCTCGATTTCCCTAGGATCCCATCATTAGATCCTGACTTGGTGACAGTGGGACCCCCTCGGGAGTATACTCTTTCGAATAAAAAAAGAATTTTGTAAATCGGTTCACAATCGGCGGAGATATCGCGTAACAAACATACAAAAAAAAAGAACAACATACAGTCGAAATGTGAACCTCCTCCTTTTTGAAGTCGGTTGAAAACACAGTCGAATTATGGACTTCCTCCTTTTTTACAAGCTTTTATTTAACTTGCAATGTTTGTTCGGTTGGAATCTTGTAACTCAATTTTGAAGCAGATATCTTCAACCGATTGAGCTGAAATTTTGTATACACGTTCAGTTTGGATTACAATGCATGGTTAACTGTATAACGTCTAAATCCAGCATAGCGGCACACCCAAGATGGCGGACTAGTTATTTTTAATGCACTCCTACAATATGGGTATCAAATAAAAGTGTTTGCTGAGAAGAATACGAAATAATTGAAAATTTTCAAAAAAAACCTTGAACCTAAAAGTTTTTAGGTCTTTCGAAAATTATTTTAAAGTTGATTAGAAGTAGGTATTGCCACAATCAATGACCTACCCTAATTATTTAAAGGCAGCTAGGCAGCAATCCTGCGTTTATTAATTCCTTAGATCCAAGTACTATTAAGTACTTGCCTATACGGATGGAACGAGATCAAACTGTTCTGAAGTTTGAAGATCAATTTTGCGGTGTATTGCCTTCGGGTTGTTAACAGATTTGTGGTAAGGCATTAGGCAATTTATAGACAGACACGATGTGATGTATCAAGATAAGCGAAAGTCCTTTCAGTTCAGTAAGTCAATTTTGTTAAAAAAAATATTTACAATTTATTTACATTTACACTTCTTTATATGTATCATCATCATCATATCAGCCGACGGACGTCCACTGCTGGACATAGGCCTTCCCCAAGCATTTCCATGACGACCGGTTCTGCGCTGCCCGCATCCAGCGGCTTCCCGCGACCTTCACCAGGTCATCGGTCCACCGAGTGGGAGGCCTACCTACGCTACGTTTTCCGATGCGCGGTCGCCACTCAAGAACTTTACTACCCAAACGGCCATCTGTTCTACGAGCTATGCCACTTAAGTTTAGCAATTCTGAGAGCTATGTCGGTTACTTTGGTTCTCCTACGGACCTCCTCGTTTCTGATTCGGTCACGCAGAGATTGCCCTTTGCGTGACCTTGAGCCTTCTTATGTGGCCCATAGTAAGCGACCATGTCTCAGTTCCGTATTTCATCACTGGCAGTGTGGTCGAAGACCTTGCTCTTAAGACAATGCGGTATCTGGGACGTAAAGATATTGCGAAGCTTCCCGAACGCTGTCCAGCCGAGTTGGATCTTTCTCGAAGTTGGACCTACCAAACTGGACTGTTTGTCCTAGGTACACATATTCGGTAACAACTTCATTAAATAATTCTAGATTGCAATGTATGGAGAAATTCGCAAAAATAATGCGGTACTTTTATCTATCGGAATATGTGCGGTATAGAGAGTAGCTAAAATTTACCTACTCTCCCTCCCCCTACCGCGTGAGCATCATCCTCCCATGCCCCCGAAAGTGTCCCGGATCGCGGCTTTATCCAGTTTTAAAGAAAACCATACAAGATACGTGAAAAATGTGTAGAAATGAAATGATCCCCAATAAATTTACTATCAATTTCTCATATACATAAAAGCAATATAACTTATAGTTTCCGCGCAAAATGCCGAGAAATATGAATATTTTTAATAATTTATCGATTAATTTACTAAAAGTTTAGTTTTCTCCAAAAATTCTCAACTTAACGCCAATATATGTATGACATATGGAAAAAAATTAATATTCTCTTTAAAAAGAGGTATAATTTATGCCTAAACTCCTTCATTTAACGTTGCCATGCAATTTTAAAAATTTAATACATTTGGCCATTCAGCGAAATATGCTCTTAAAAACTCATAAAACGTTACGAGGTGAATGGCGTGTCTAAACGTATTCTAGGGAGATCTTTTAATGATTTTTTCTTTACAATAGGTTTAATTAAAGTGAAAGTTACTATAAGTACATTTCTTGGTTCAAATAAAACCAGCAAAATTATCTTTCTTCAAGCTTACGTATATTTATTTGAAGATATTTTTAATACAATAGTTATTTACATCAAACTGTACTGCACCTACTTCATAAATCAATATTATCTTCTTCCATGTCTATTTCGATTTCGACGGTGTTTAGGCAACTCAGGCCTCTACAATTTTTGCACATAGAAGTACATCGTAAATCGGATTTCACGCATCCACATCGCCTTCCACAGCCTTGTTTACATGCACACGTTATTAGTTTTAATATGGAGTCTTGGGCTGGCGGCTCTGTACTTAAAACAGGAGTTAGGCAGTTAACAGTTTTTTCCAGCTCCATTCACCCGGCGGTAAAAAGTTACTCGTCCAACTTTTCACCTGTTGAAAGGTTCGCCGAGAGTGATGTCGAGCAGCAGACGACGTAGGTGGCAATTTTGCCAAAATAACAGCGTTCTTAGCATGACCCACTAATTTGTTAAAGCAAACGTATCTATGATGGTTCAAATCCAATTCATCGGGTCGAGCTTTGTATAGTGCAAGAATTATGCGTTCGCCAGCCTTTTCGATGTCTTCAGAGGATGAATTTGGATTGTTGTCAACGGTGGGAATGTAGTGCAAGTTAGGTCTGTTGTTAAACATTTGTACTGTCTGCATCTTTCCTTTTCCGTAAAAATCTGACGTAGTATCACAGCCGGTTATAGCGTGTAAGAAAAGAATTGACTCCTTGATGTTGGATACTAAATTAGAAGACTGTAGGCTGTAGGTTTTGAGAACTGTACATTCTTTTATTCGTTTTTCCTTGAGCTTCCTTGAGCGTTACTATATTTTTATCTTCGGGGGTTAATGCAACTAGTAAGATCAGCAAGTCAATATCTTGTCCTTCTACAACGACTTGCTTGTATCGGTCAGATTCTTCAATAGCAGTTGTAACAGTGAGCAAATAAGCGTCATCTTTGGCAAGACGTGGGCGAGGGGTGGGGCACTAGCCCACACTAGGTACTTACATAGCGGCGTTGGCTGCGCGGCCGACTCCGCAAACTTAAAATAATCGACAAGGGTAGCTTATGGCTGTGCATTTTAAAAATAGCAAAGCAACGTAAAATGAAGGAGTTTAGGCATAAATTACACCTCTTTTCGAAGAGCATATTCTATTATTCTTTTATCTTGGCGGTAAGTTGAGAAATTTTGGAGAAATCTAAATTTACAGTAAAAAAATCGATAAATGATTAAAAATTAAAAATGTTCATATTTCGTGGCAAATTGCGCGGAAACTATAAGTGGTATTACTTTTATGTGTATGACAGATTGATAGTAAATTTATTAGGGATCATTTCATTCTTACACATTTTTCACGTATCGTGTATGGTTTTCTTTAAAACTGGATAAAACCGCGATTCGGGACACTTTCGGGGGCAGGGGAGGGTGATACTCACGCGGGAGGGGGAGGGAGAGTAGGTAAATTTTAACTTCTCTCTACAGCGCATATATCTAGATAGAAAAAAGTACCGCATTATTTTTGCCAGTTTTTAAACTAGATTAACTGAATTCAACTTTATCTGTAGTATATGTAATAGAAATTCTTGACTGACTGACTGACTGATCTAACAACGCACAGTTCAAACCATTGGATGGATTGGTCTGAAATTAGGCATACAGATAGCAGTTATGACGTAGGCATCAGTAAAAAGAAATTTTTTGGAAATTCCCACGGGAACGGCAAAAAACGGGAACTGCGCGGGCGAAGCAGTGGATGACAGCTAAGTTATTAAATAAAACGAAAAGAATTGTCAATTTAAGTTCCCATAATTAGTTCATCATCATCACTTCAGCCAAAAGACGTCTACTGCTAGACAAAGACCTCCCCCAAGGATTTCCACGACGACCGGTCCTGCGCTGCCCGCATCCAGCGGCTACCCGCGACTTTCACCAAGTCGGCGGTCCGCCGTGTGGGAGGTCCTCCTACGCTTCGTCTCTGGTGCGCGGTTGCCACTCGAGACCTTACTGCCCCAACGGCCATCCGCAATGTGCCCTGCACACTGCCACTTAAGTTTAGCGATTCTGTGACCTATGTCGGTTACGGATCTCCTCATTTCTGATAAGATCGCGTAGGGAAACTCCGACCGAGCATAGCTCTCTTCATCGCTCTTTGGGTGATCTTGAGCCTTCTTAAGTTATCTTTTGTAAGCGACCATGTCTCAACTTCGTATGTCGTGTAGTCCATGGGACGTAAAGATATTGCGAAGCTTCACGAACGCTGCCCAGCCGAGTTGGATTCGTCGATTGATCTCTTTCTTGAAGTTCCCAGTTAGTTATCATCCTTTAAATAAAAAAATTAGTACACCTGGACCACACAAATGACGAACTGGACTTTTTTTATCTTCGGCTCCTATTATTAAAACGGGCCACAAACAGTGTTAAATATGATGAAATATCTATCTAAGTATTGCAAAATTGTTCGACAAAATTCGCTGTCTTATCATTAGTCATATTTATCAAATTTATGCCCGTTTCCGGGCTAAGTCTCAATTAAAAAAATAATTATAAATAACGTATGTGAAAATTATAGACCAATTGCGTTAAATACAAAATTTCTGAGCGAGTAATTTATAATAATAGGATATAAAATTTTTTGGGTTAGGTAAAGGTAAAAATGGGTCCCTATTACTGAGGCTTCGCTGTCCGACCGTCTGTCACCAGGCTGTATTTCATGAACCGTGATAGCTAGACAGTTGAAATTTTTCAAAGCTGATGTATTTCTGTTGCCGCTATAACAACAAATACTAAAAAACAGAATAAAATTAATATATAAGGGGGCTACCATACAACAATGCATTTTTTTTGTTCGTTTTTGCTTGATATTGATAACGGCAATAGGTAGATGCTTGCAATATTCACAGAATATTTAGTTATATATTCACTTAAAAAATAAATAATTAAATTAAAATAAAACAAATATTTAAGGTGGGCTAAGGGCTCCCATACAATCAACGTGATTTTTTACTCGATATTGATAACGGCAACAGGTAGACGCTTGAAATATTCACGGAATATTTAGTTATGTATTCACTTTAAAAATAAATAGTTTAATTAAAATAAAACAAATATTTAAGGGGGCTCCCATACAACAAACGTGATTTTTTTTGCTTGTTTTTGCTCGATATTGATAACGGTAACAGGTAGACGCTTAAAATATTCACATAATATTAAGTTGTATTATTCATTTTAAAAATAAGTAATTAAATTTAAATAAAATTTATATTTAAGGGGGGCTTCCATACAACAAATGTGATTTTTATAGATAATGGTAGCATATGATAATAGATACGGAACCCTTCGTGACATTTAAAAATATAAATGAGAAAAGTCAGCAAGTAACCGATAACATTCTGACAGACGAAAACAAGCGCCAGCGACGCCAGTTTGACTTTAGCGTGTATAACTAGTTTAAGATAAAGCAAAAACACAATTTAATGAAGTCCCTTTATTTTTTGCTATTTGTTATTTTTATTATTTATTGGGAAGTCTCTGTGTCTGCCAGCTACCTATTACAGTTGAAAGGAGACAGCTTTTCGATATACCATTATTCTTTGCTACTAAGTAAAGCGTAATGTTTATTGTTGATTTGTGCATACGTGACTACGTTAGACGGTAAAGGCTTCGCGAGAAGTATGCACAGCGTGGCTGTACAATTTATTTACTCTTACTGCATGTAGGGGGTGGGTACCCTATTTTTTTATCTTGGTAAGCTCGCTTCCATCTTCGGTATCATCGTTACTTACCATCAGGTGAGATGATGCGTAAGGCTTATCAATTGTGAATAAAAGTAAATAAAAAAATGAAACTACGGTACAAGTGAAACTTTACAGAGGACGAAACCACCATGGCTGCTCTCGCTACGGTACAGAGGACGAAACGATCATACCGTCAGACGAAAGCGACCGTCACGCGACATGCAACACACAGACGAAAAAAATTGAGACGATGTAATAAAAGTTTCACTTTAGAACATGACTTTTTTACCGACTTCAAAAAGGAGGAGGTACTAAGTTCGACTGTATATATTTTTTTGATGTATGTTCACCGAGTTTTCCGTCCTTTGTGGACCGATTTTCGAAATCCTTTTTTCATTCGAAAGAGTATACACCCGAGGGGGTCCCATTGTCACCAAGTCAGGATCTGATGATGGGATCCCAGGGAAATCGAGGGCAACCCTTCAAAAATAATGAAAAATTTTGAATTTGAAAGGCACTAATTACGTGATTCATATTATGTTTTCTAAAGTTATTATTATACTTGCGTCTGTTAGTCATATTCTCATGTTAATAAGCTGATGTAGTAAGGTAGTTGCAGGAAAATTCTTTTTAATGTTATACATAGATATATACGTAGGTATGCATAGACCGATAGTTGTATTCCTTTAGGTTATTCAGATGAGCTGATGATGGACGATTTAACTCCTTAACTTTCATGCTGCTGAGATGATGATGGAAGCCACAGGACTCTGTATCTGTTAATGAAACACATGTATTATGATTTGATAATTCCTATTGGTGAGTATAGGTGATTGTAAACCATTTAATACATAAGTAACTGTGGGCTGGTCTGGTACCGACCTCAAAAAAATTTTAAGCCCCTAATTTAATTCGTACCCGCCTTTGATTTCGTTATTGTTGGTTAATGTTGTGTATTTAAGTATAATAATATTATTTCACACTTTTGAGTGAATTTCATTTTGAAGTCGGTTTTAAGTTTTTTTTAAAATTTTTTTTAGGTCCTTATTTTGCATCTGTGTACTAATTATTTATTTATTAATCGAAAAAATGAGTACATAGGTAAACATTAGACCCACAAAACTGAATGATCAGTTTGTCTGTGGGATCGACAGTCTCACAATTATTCGTTACAATCATAGATAAGACTGTGGTACTTAACTAGATTCTAATTGAATCAGTACAATTATAATTACTTTAGGTCTAATAGTGGCAGAGAAAAATGTTTACGGCATACAGATTACAGACAGACAGACGAACGGACAGTCATAACGAAATTTTACTCGTTTTGTTTTATATACTTACCAAATTTTAGCTTAATAGCTGAATAGTGTTAGAGTAGAAGAGCGTAACAGGTAGGGGCGCTACCTCCTGTCCGTGAGGTCGTAATTCGAATTCTGCCACGTGCCAATGTGTTTTCGAATTTAGACTTTTATAATATGTACGTTTATTTGACGCTCTTTCGTTGAAGAAAAAACATCGTAAGGAAACCTGCACACGCCTGCAACGAAACTCAAAGGTCGCTAGTGAAGTCGACCAACCCACACTGAGCCCGCGGGGTCGACTAAGGCCTGATCTGATCGCCCTAACAGAGTAGGCCTCGATCCTCTTGGTAGAAATATACTCGTGTATGAGCTGATTATGAAAACGACTAACAATCGACGCACAGAGAGACAGACGAACATGATGAAACTATAAAAGTTTCTAGTTTGACTATGTAACCCTAACAACTTATTATTATTTCAAAACCAATAGCACTTTCTAGTACTCGATTCGAAGGTATCATAAGTATATTGTAATTCGAACAAATACCTATGGTAGTTTCCAATTTGTCTTAACAGCGTTTTGACTGTGTTACTAGCGGCGAATAAAACTTTTTACTATGACTGTGTACGTCTAATCGTATGTATGTAGTTACGTATTGTAGTTACAATTATTATTCGCCGATTACAGAAGTTACCGGACACCTGGACACAGGCCGTCGTCAGGGCAATCTCGACATCCGACACTGTTACCCGATGACGCCGCCCGAGAGGTAATCAACTACATCCATGGGCTCCTTCGGGGAAAATACGTTTTTCTTACAATTCACACAACAAATCAAGTCATCTGTTGATAGATTATATTGAATAATAGCTGGGATTGTTTTAAGGTTTTAAGCCTACAACGTTTTACATTTGAACTTTTTTTTAAAGATAGAATTGATTTGGTGGAATCCGATTTGGGAGGATTGGCACGAAATACTTAGGGGAAAATGCAACAATTTGGGTAGTTCGAATTCCTGCCTGCCTTGAGCCTGTCCCCACGATGAGCGGACAAACTTAAGTCATCATAGTCCAGAAGTGCATGTTTTGAAAAAAATGCATTAAGCCAGAATCCTCTACTGGTAGTTTTTTACCCGACTGCGCCAGAAGGAGGGTTATGTTTTTCGAGAGTATGTATGTATGTATAATTGTTTGGCACGCTCTGCAGCCTGAACGGCTGGATGGATTTTGGCTTGAGAGGTGTCGTTAGATTCGTATTTACTGTGAGAGTGACACTGGGTATATCAAAATAAAAAAAAACAAAATGGCGGATTTTTGGCGCCAAATTCAAATGTTTGACACGCACTGCAGCCTGAACGGCGCGATGAAATATAGCTTGAGGGTTGTCGTTAGATACGTTTTTACTGTGAGAATGACACTGGGTATATCAAAATAAAAAAAACAAAATGGCGGATTTTTGGCGTCAAATTCCAATGTTAGGCACGCACTGCAGCCTGAACGGCTCGATAGCTTTTAGTTTGAGGGGTGTCGTTAGATACGTATTTACTGTGTGAGTGACACTATATCAAAATAAAAAAAACTTAATGGCGGATTTTTGGCGCCAAATTCAAATGTTTGGCCCGCTCTGCAGCCAGAACGGCTCGATGGATTTTAGCTTGAGTGGTGTCGTTAGATACGTATTTACTGTGTGAGTGACACTATATCAAAATAAAAAAAACTTAATGGCGGATTTTTGGCGCCAAATTCAAATGTTTGGCACGCTCTGCAGCCAGAACGGCTCGATGGATTTTAGCTTGAGTGGTTTCGTTAGATACATATTTACTGTGAAAGTGACACTGGGTATATCAAAATATAAAAAAACAAAATAGCAGATTTTCCGAAGAATTACAGCAAGCGGTATTTGTTAACGACCGCACAATAAAAAAATTATCAACCAGGAGTTCGTATACGGAGTTAACCATGTACGATTAATTTTTACGCACTTCGAGGACAAGGAAAAATTGAACGCAGGATGTTGCCCTTATTCCTAAGTTGGGCTATAACTGTCCACAAACTTCAGGGTAGGTACTTCACTCGATTTGACACTTGTGGACCTCGGCTCACATATATTTGCTAAAAGTCAAGCATATGTAGCTCTTATAGTCGAGTTAAAACATTAGCCGGACTGGTCATCTATACACTTGATCCTAAAAAACTTTTGAATCGGCCACACGATCAGAATTCTTTTATAGAACTTCAATGTTTACGAGAATATTATTCTATCAACTGATAAGTTAATAATCTGCGTAATCTTAATGTGTGTCATGTGTATATAGGTTACTATACAGACTCATTCAATAATAAAACTAAAAAACCCGTCTGCGTTTCTGTGTAATTCGGAAATCAAAAACCCTAAAACAAGAAAGTCGTCATACCTGATTGCAATTAACTTAAGAAAAATTGTAGCAGTCGGGACCCATTCTAGAAAGTCAGATGTCTAGTCAGTATATTGGAGTAATCTGCAATGTAATATAGGTATGTGCTCGCAATTCACTATGCCTTCATTTTTAGAATGGGTCCCGACTGCTACAATTTTTCTTAAGTTAAGTGCAATCGGATATGACGACTTTCTTGTTTTAAGGTTTTTGATTTCCGAATTACACAGAAACGCAGTCGGGTTTTTAGTTTTTAAATTACCGTTTTTTTCACTTTTCTTTAAATATTTTTTCCAAGTCAAGAGAACTATAACAAATCACATGCAATTATAAAAAAAAAATTGTAATTTCAGGGGTAACTGGGTTAATTTCCGTTGTTTTCATTTAGTATGAAAAACGCTTTTCCTGTATTTAAACTTTTAAAGACAGTTTTAAAAAACATATGTGTAGGTATGCGATCAAATACAGAAAAAAGGCCAAGTGCGAGTCGGACTCGCAGAAGAATGTTTCAGTGCCATCTTACAAGATAAAAAAATCACGTTTCTTGTATGATTCTTCACTTTTTTTAAAAAAAATTATGCCCCTTTAATTTTTTATTGTTTGTAGATAGTTTTTATTTTTGTTGGGAGCGTCAGTGGCGTAATGACAAGGGCCGCTACCTCCTGCCCGGGAGGTCGTGGTTCGAATCCTGCCACGTACCAATGTGTTTTCAAATTTCGATTTCATATGAACGTTTATCCGACACTCTTACGGTGAATGAAAACGTGTAGGTTTCCGCACACGCCCGCCTGCGAAGAAACTCGAAGGTTGTGGGTGAAGTCGTCCAACTCGCACTGGGCCCGCGTGGTCGACTAAGGCCCGATTGCCTTAATTCGGGGTAGGCTCGAGCCCCTCTGGCTGGGTACGTACGAGTGTACGAGCTGAAATGATAATAGCGGTAATAGAAATAAGTACACACTCTTTGAAAATTTCTATCATCCACCTATTACGGTTCATGAAATACAGCCCGCTGACAGACCGACGACGGACAGCGGAGGCTTAGTAATAGGGTCCCCGTAGGTACCCTTTAGGTACGGAACTAATGTGATGGTATAGTTAAAATAAATTGTGCGGCCACGCTGTACATACTTTCTTGCGAAGCCTTAACCATCTGTCGTAGTCGAGCATACACAAATGAACTATAAACATTACACTTACTTAGTAGCAAAAATACAGTAAGTTAAATACATCAGGCTTGATGAAATATTTCCAAATAGTTTTGGGTTTGTATGGGAGTTACTTTACTCCGATTTTTCCTGGACTAATTAAGTACTCAATAATAAACATTACACTTAATAGTAAAATATACAGTAAGGTAAATATATCAGACTTGATGAAATATTTCCAAATAATTTAGGTTTGTATGGGAGTTACTTTACTCCGATTTTTCCTGGAATAATTAAGTACTCAATAATAAACATTACACTTAGTAGTAAAATATACAGTAAGGTAAGTATATCAGACTTGATAAAATATTTCCAAATAGTTTTGGGTTTGTATGGTAGTTACTTTACTCCGATTTTTCCTGGAATAATTAAGTACTCAATAATAAACATTACACTTAGTAGTAAAATATACAGTAAGGTAAGTATATCAGACTTGATAAAATATTTCCAAATAGTTTTGGGTTTGTATGGGAGTTACTTTACTCCGATTTTTCCTGGACTAATTAAGTACTCAATAATAAACATTACACTTAGTAGTAAAATATACAGTAAGGTAAATATATCAGACTTGATGAAATATTTCCAAATAATTTAGGTTTGTATGGGAGTTACTTTACTCCGATTTTTCCTGGAATAATTAAGTACTCAATAATAAACATTACACTTAGTAGTAAAATATACAGTAAGGTAAGTATATCAGACTTGATAAAATATTTCCAAATAGTTTTGGGTTTGTATGGTAGTTACTTTACTCCGATTTTTCCTGGAATAATTAAGTACTCAATAATAAACATTACACTTAGTATTAAAATATACAGTTAGGTAAATATATCAGACTTGATGAAATATTTCCAAATAATTTTGGGTTTGTATGGGAGTTACTTTACTCCGATTTTTCCTGGAATAATTAAGTACTGAGTGCAATAGGCCTTATTACTCGTTAGTCCTAATTATAAAAGTGACAAACTACGTGGATTTGAATGGCAGGTACCTTATTCCGATTTTTCTTGGAAAGACGAATTACTGCGTACTATAGGCCATATACATTTAAAATAACACACCGAGTTTCATCTAAATCGTTAGAGCCATTTTTGAGTAAAAAAAATGTAAGTGTTTTTACTATGGTTGAAACAGTAAAAAATCAAGATAGGGGAAATTTTAAAAAAAACGTTTGTTAATATTAAATAGGGCAATAGTTAGGGCAATATTCCTAACCCAAATTTCACCCAAATCCGTCCTATAGTCTTGGAACTAGAGAATCGGACGGACTTACACACACACAAACTCACACACATTTTTTCATGTTTTTGTTTTTTAATCTTTATTAGTGTAAGACATTTGAACCCCATCAAATTTTCAACTTTATTTTGCCTTTACAATATCTTCTTCACTCCTTCGTCGCTCGAAAGTAAATGGTGCCTCTCATACAAGCAAAAATCCCCCCGTGATCCTCCCTGTATAGGTATCATTGAACTGATCTTTTTAAATGAAGTAAAGTGCTATTTAGCAACATATTTTTGTCAGATGAGCCGTCCCCAAGTTATAGCTCGTCAAACTCTTAAACCGATTCCGCTGCAGTTTTTTGCTTTGAATGTCATTTTTCCACTGCCCAAAAAAGAGGGTAATGTTTTTCGGGTGTATGTATGTCTGTTTCTTTAGCTGAGCCTGTAGCCTAACCGGTGTAACGGTTTAATGAATTTTTGAGTGCGAGGTGTCGTTAGTTTTAATTTTTTTAAAGGGTATTGTTGGTTAATTTAGTGCATTTATTTATAAAATCCTTATTTTATAAATGTGAAAATGTGTTTGTTTGTTACCTTTTAACTCTTAAACATCTTGACCTATTTAAATGAAATTCGGCATGCAGTTAGCTTGTGTCACGGGGAAGGACATAGGCTACTTTTTATTCCGTGAAAATAGCATAGTCCGATGCATTTCCTTAGGGAACTAAAAAATACTCTTTTTTTTCGTTATTTCTTTAAAATCGCAACGAAACAATGAATTGTTGTGATTTTTTTGCACAGAGATGGCAGAGGGGGTGGGCAATGGCATAATTTACTAATAAGCATATCAAGACATACTTCCCAAGAGATCTGGGGAAAACTCATTTCCACGCTCGCGCACGTCGGCGTCGCAACGGAGAAACGGATTGAAGAGTTTTTTTGTATAGAATTGGTTGAGGGGGTGGGAAGTGACATAGACTGCTAATCAGAATAGCCCGATCTAGGATAGGGATCTGGAGAAAACTCAAACCACCTCAAAGACGGTCCTTGGGGGCGAAGCCGCGGGCAAATGCTGTTTGTACGTAATGGTTAGTAAATGAATCGTTTATCAGGGTTCTGTACCGCTTTAGAGCATCTTGAGGCTCGCGCCCCACTCGCCCTCAAAGACAGTCGTCGCGGACGAAGCCGCGGCCAACAGCTAGTATTATTTCATAATTTTGAGTGATTTTCTCTTTTTGAAGTCGGATTTTAGTTTTTTTAATATTTATTCATTTAATTTCTTTTGTTTCACTCGAGGTTTAATAATAAATTTAATCACACCACGTTTCACCCTTGTATGTATAACCGATTGTACGATAAATCCTTTCAAAAACCGCGTTATTTGTGTACCTTCCATAATTTTTTACTATTTTAGTTTTTTATTATTTTTGTTAGTCAATCCTCCATAACACATATTCTGTAAAAAAATTGCCGGCTACCTATCACGGTTCAAAAGATACAGCCTATTATAAGTCGGACAGATAAACGGGACAGCGTAGGCTTAGTAATAGAGTCCCATTAAGTGTTATGGAATGTTTGAAATGCCCTAAAGAGGCATTGAACCCGGACTGTAAAGCACTAATATTGTCCGTTCTTTTCCACCCACCTTTTTGTCTTGTGAAAATTGGGGAACGTATTACAAAACAGTTTTGCCACCCACGCCAATACTTTTTAATCGTTATTAATAATAATATCATTTATTTTCAGACCAAAGATCCATATTTTTTAGTAAGAACACAACTTAACCTATATTAGTAACAGCAAAAGCAAATACAATTTTGAGTGAAACGGATCAGAAAGTTAGTTTCTGATGCAGACATACGTACTGCGTAGTAGGAGGGCCACCCAGTGTTTCAGGATAGGCCCCTCAAACCTATCAGCAATCATCTTCAGAATCCCGTTGGTGCTACCCCGCAATCTTACCATCAAGGAGTTATTGATCGCTTGGCTTTAGTTTTGTACCGATAAGTATAACCTAGGTACTTATCACACACACAGGTCCTTAATAATGTAAAAAAAACCAGTGAAAAATTTTAAAAAAGCGTCCAATTGCATAGTGCAGGAATCCAGAGTCATTCATTACTTGAAAAGTTTTGACCTCAGGCAAAGATAATTATAGTTCCTAAACCTCAGGATACCCTAAATATTTTTTCTTGTGAACTCCTACTCCTCCCTCCTCCTTCTTAGTCGGTCTCTGAATCCTGAGGATTGTGACCCCTTCAATCTGTCTTTTCCGGGATGATCTTTCGCCAAACATCGCGGTCTGTCACCAGTCTTAGCATGTTCCTGTATTAGTTTGGTATCTCCAAGGTTTTTGTGGCGAGGTTGGCCTATCGAGCTGGTCTATACGGTTACGTGGATCCGCTGGTTGCAACTTTCGAATGGGTAAAGAACTGATTGATCGCTATAGGTAATTAGGCTCTCTTCGCACTTTCTTGTTTCTGATCTTCTACTCCTTGAAAATAGACTGGTTAGCGCACTTATTTTTTGGTGCCGGTTGCTATTACTAGAGAGCTTGAAAAACTTCTGACAGTGGGGTTCATCACTTCCTAATTCCCACAACCTCCACCAATCCGGACTTGGTGTAGTTTGTGGAGTATGGCGTTATCTTCCCAAGTTAGGGAAAAGAGCCGTGCCTCAGCTGTGAGGTCTTTTAAGGGTTGTCAACGATAGCTGGCTGAAATTTTTACAAAATACATTTTAGTATGGCGGATTTAATAAAAAAATAATTAAGTAAAAATTAAGGGGATCCCCGTACAAGAAACGTGTTTTTAAGGTGTTTTTGTTTCTGGTCTATCGCAAAAAAATTAACACTAAACGTGAAACTTGGTGTGATAATAGTACCTGTGTCATGGCGATATCATTCATTTGCAAATACAGTTTAAAAGATACAGCCTTTGAAAGGTCGGACAGACAAACAGAGTAACTTCAGTTACAGGGTCTTGCAACCTAATACGAAACTCTAAAAACGAGTTTTCAACTGCAATCAAGCACTGGTCATCCATTGCGGTTTTATTTAAGTTACACAGACAATTAATAATCATAATAATCAAATTGTATATTGGTAATATGATACAGATAGGTACTTATTTATTAAAAAAAATCATCATCATCATTTTAATTGGTTACATTGTCATCACGCGATCTCTTTTATTATAATCTCACTAAAAACAAATGTAAAAGAGAGCCAAGTTCGATACAAAAAAATTGTAGAGATCTTTATGGATACCATGTTCTATAATGCTTTCTTAAATCATATCTACGAGAATTCAAATTGAAACATTTATTTTAGACCATAATATAAGATTTAGAACGGTGTATATGTAGGTATTAACACCTTGGAGTGCGAGTCCGACTCGCACTTGGTCGGTTTTTTTTCCTTTTATACGAATATACCCTCAGTAATCTATCTCTATTAAAGTTTATTAGTTATCTGGAAGCTGTGTTGGAAGTTATCAATACATTTTGATGAGTGGCGGTGGTACCGAACCTTAATTTGGTGAGTCCGAGTAGCCGTATACGCCCAGTAACCTACCACAATCCCAATTATGGGTGATAAAAAATAAAAGTAAAAAACGAACTAGTTTTTTTATTTTTTATTTTATTACATATTTGGGTGCTCAGAGTACAACGTCACCCCGCCTCGCTACCCGCGGCCGCGCGTCGTGTCGCTTGATTGTAACGCGTGTACATTGAGTCGTCTCAATATCGCTTGTGACACCTTGACACCATTCGCTAAGAAATTAAAAACATTTGTATATGTAATATGTTGTAATATATAGAATGTGCTCGTCAAGATCTTTCTTTTGATACCAATTATACATTTTTTGGGTTGTATAATTCACCTATAAAATTCACCATGTTGATTTTTTTAAAATGCTATACATATATCTTATGACCCGCAGAGTGATGACACGAATCCAAAGACCCCACATTTCTCTAGATCGGTTAAGTAAGAAATACGAGGAAACGGATGAATACAAATACATGCATGCATAGACTGTAAAAAAAAACAATCCTTCTTTTTTCGTAGTCGGGTAAAAATAGTGATTTTTTGGCGTCAATATCCCAGGAATAGTAAAATAAAATCATGAGAGTATGCATCCTAGGTGATCTAAGGAGGTCTTACTAGACAAACAAAATCGAAAATAGTCAAACAGATTTAAGTTACGGGTAGGTCCAAAGTGGCCCGAAATTTTTCGTCCCATGGCTGTTGTCGCCTTTTTCCTTTACGAACTTGACTGAAACACTGCCGTGTGTCTAGATTGTTATTATAATTTACCTATATGCATTCACCTAGCTATCGAGTTCATTTCTTGCGTTGCATAATGCTATAATATTACTCTATGTTTACTAGCAGCGCAGCGGCACGTGTAAGCTCGGCTACACCAACGTCTCTACTCTCTGGGGACGGACGACATAATCTCAGATCCCCTTTACATTGCTGTTTCCATTAAAAGCCGAAGAAATACTACTATTTCCAATGAACGTTGTATATCTGGTACTATTTTATAATCTGTTATGTAGAATGCAAGTTCATGGGCATTCACTCACACACGTACGCTAGTCGCTGCCGGAATGTACTTTTAGTCGGCCGTGATTGCGCTCTTGAGTGCTATATAATATTAATAGGTATAGGAAATGCATCTGCGCGAACGTCCTTGCAATAGTAGTTCTCTTTATCATCCATGACAGAATTCAATGATTCTGTGTAGTACGAGAAAGGATAATAATTACTGTAGCAATTATGTAAATTAAAAGTGTTTTTAAAAACTATATAAATAATTAAAAACTATATAAATAAAAATTGTTGGTACTTTTATTTGATCGGATGGCACTTTATCAAAATCAATAGTTCCTAATAGAGTTTTTTATTAATTTCTATTTTCTAATCAATCAAGTATTATTTTCGAAATTAGAACAGGGACTTAGCGCGTTTCCTACCCCTATTTTTGGTTTTGTGTCGTATTTGACAAATCCTTCAAGATTTCCAGAAAATCAAAATCTAAAGCTTTGAGATGGCTTCATATCAGTCAAGTATAAGTTAAATTATAATAGTTGGTATTGGGACAATGCCCAAGATTGGAAAAGTTAACACTGTCTACCTAAGCCAATCTTAGACTTCATTTAGTACTTCCATTTACTCTTGAGCAGCAATTGTTTTTAGTAGAATTTTAATTTACCTGTGTCATAAATAACCTTAGCAATACGAGTACCTATTATGAAATCCATGTACTCGTGGTACTCCACAACCACAATCTTCAACTTTTGATTATCTTATCGTACCTATTGATTCTATACATTTTCGCAGAGTATACGGCGGATTTTTAGAACGCAGATCGCACGTTACAACCCAGATGCTTTGCGAATGGGAGTTAGGCTGAATATAATAAATTGTACAGCCACGCTGTGCATACTTTCTCGCGAAGCCTTGCAGCGTCGGCGTACCCTCCGCTACGCCGAGACACGTACGAGATGTATAAGGGTCAGGGTTCTTTTAAAAAATATTCGAGTCCACTAAAACTTAATTTGTATTTATTTAAATTACTTTTTTAAACTAATATATTAAACAAATAAACGTGAAAATATGGAACAGACGTGAAGTATCGATGATGAGGAATGAAAATTTCAAATTCAAAACAAAATAATAAAAAGTAAAAATTGTAGATGATATAAAAATAGGTTGAAAATGAAAATGAACCAGAAAAGATTGACTTCGTCACAAGCCTTCACCGTATATCGTAGTCGGGCACAAAGAGAATATAACAAACTAACGTGTCGTGCGTACACAAATAAACAATTTTAGACAACCACGTATCCTAGTGGCGAACCTCACAGCTGAAGTTTCCAAGTCGTCCTCTGACAGGCCCCTGAGACGGCTTAACGACTGCCAGTGACAGCAATCGGCATCAATGAATTTGAGCCTTGCAAGCACTGGAACAGTCGATAATGCCACTGTATAAGGTTAACCCATCCAGGTAGTGACCCTGCTTATAGTCACTTAACACAAGTCGCAGCAAGCCAAGACCGTCTAAGTGGAAGTTTACCGACTCATGTAACGAAAGTGAAGCCTGACCAATATAAACTTTGGGTACTGGGTAATGAATGACGAAGCCGCAGCAAGTTCGGTAGGTAATTAACATCTCCTGTGTAAAGTACTTCTTCCGCATTTAAATATTTTTAAAAGCTTTTATTTAACAATGATAGTATATAAATATGTAGTATGTTAGTTCGTTTGTAAAGGTCAAATCTTGGAAACAATTTTAAAGTTACTTCCAGGGGTCTGATTGAGCTGTTTGGTATGAAGCCGTATTCCCGGTGGCAACAAATCCTTTTGGTATTTTTAAGTTGATCTGATGATGAACTTTGGATGTAGAATCAAAGTCCGAGAAGGATCCGAGTTTTGGTTACGTGTCTTGAAGCGCTTTATTTGTTAAGCCCTTAATTGTTATGCAACAGTCTTCGAACTATATCCCCCGACGAGGGAACAGGCTAGTACTCTTATGTTTCTTTAGTTGGTTGAGAATAAGTCCCAGTAAATGGATCTTATACTATTATTGTAATAACCTGTAGGTGAAGTACTGCGGAAAGAAGGTACGGTACGCGCGGGAGTGCCTCCACGCGGAGAGCTGGAACTCGTCAACCATTGCTAGTATGACAAGTAATTAGAATATCATCTGTGGCATGACAATGAATTAGGTATTTATTGTATTATTTTATTATGCTTAAAGATCATATTATTGCCGTCATTTTTGGATTTTCAGAGCCAAAATAGCAAAAAAAAAGGATCTCTTATGATTTCGTTCTGTATGTCTGTATATCACAGTAAATTTTATAACTAAATATTAAATTAATTGATGACATGAAGTATTCCACTGAGGACACCGATTTTAAAGCACCTTTTCTAAGGGCACCCAAGTATTCCACCGAGGGCACCTGGCCGTGGTGCCCACAGTGGAATAGTAAAAATCTTAATATTGTAATCCACTGAGGGCACCTTCGCTAGATATTATGTCTAGAGATGGGGTAGGGTCAAATTTTAATTAAACAATAAAATGTATAAACATTAAAGCGAACAGTTTTTATTCCCTTAAAGTTTAAAAAATCTACATGTTTAACACAATCAGTTTCGTACTAATTAAGCGTCTATTCATTTATTATGTAATTTTCGTGAAAGAAAGCAATATCTCATAGTTTGTAGGAAAATAATAACTTTTCTATTCATTTTTTTACATTGTTATTTACTCAATCTTTTTTGACACAATGTTGTTTTCTTTGACAAAGTTGGCACTGTAGCAAATTTTATTAATATACAGTGTAAACTCTTTATTATAGCGACACTCAAGGGACCGGAAATTTTGTGACGTTATTGAGAGTTTTCGTTATACAGAGAGAAATTAGCGTCAAAGTAAACCAACTGGAGCCAGAAAATTTTGAAGTTTCAAAGAGTGAATCGTTATAACGAATGACGTTTTACAGAGTTTACACTGTATATAGATAGATTCACACTAAAAAATATGTGTTATTTTTATATTCATGTATTCCAAAATTTTTTTATCGTTGATAAAGTACCAACGGAAAGGTATAATTTGATTTTTTTTATATGTTAAATTATGATCACTTACTTTTGAGATTTTGAAAATAACTATTTATTATTATTATCTGGACTATGGAAATTTTGTTTTTCGTGTGGGAACGGAAGGACTTTAGATTTTCTCTTAGGATTTCCTGTAATCTCTGCATTCAACCTCAAATACTGTGATTTTATTACGATTTTAAGTCAGTAATTTCGGAGAACCGGGGGGCGGGGGGGATGGTCAACTTTCGTCCATTTTTTTAATAATTTCAAAACCATTTATTTTAAAATTATAAAATATATGTATTTGGAATTCTCACAACAAACCCTTTTTTATTTGCGATGTAGTTTTCAAAACTTCTTTTAGTTTTCTTATTTTATTTACCCTCTAAAAGTGGTGGCCCCCCTTGTTTAAAATTCATCACATTCATTACTCTTTGGGTCACCGATTTACATATGTGTACCAAAAATGTGTACAAAAATCGGTCCAGTAGTTTTGTAGCAAATTGGCTGTGACAGACGGAGGGACGGACGGACAGAAAGATACGCGAGTGATTCTATAATAAATTATTCTGTTATTACCTTCCGAGATACCGAACCCTAAAAAAACCAGTAATTAATGTGAGTTTCAATCACTAGTTAGGGTTCCGAAGCCAAAATAGCAAAATACGGAATCCTTTATTGTCATCTCCGTACATCCGTCTATCACACAACCACTCATTTCCATTTTCTCTGCCACTATTAGACGTACTAAAATTAAATTTGTTACACAGATGGAAAGTTAATACGTCAATTTAGGCATAATTTGAATTTAAGAAATGTAAATAAAATAGATATAGCCTTTTCGAGACTGAGTAAGGTTAAAAAGTCATTTGTGGGGCAGTGTATAAGATTCTACAATAAAATTCCAGAAAATGTAACTAGTTTGTCAGAGAGTAAATTCAAGACTCATGTCAAAAAAGTTTTGTGCTCTAGAGAATATTATAAAATAATAGATTATGTAAATGACAAAGATATATATGTTGATTCTATATCAAATACCATTGTAATCTGAGACTGTAATCTGAATCATGACATTATTTGTAATATACTGTAATTTTTTTTTGTTTTGACTATTTAAAAGTGTGTGTAAACACCTATTTGAAATAAATTGTTTTGAATTTTGATTTTTTTTTTTGATTTTTTTTTTACGGTCACTTCCCCTCCATTTTAAAGGGGAATGGAATTTGTGCAATATCGTTAAAAAGGTCTCTTCATAAAACCATTGACGGTTTCTTTAAACACTTTTTAACCGACTTCAAAATAGGAGGAGGTACTATGTTCAACTGTATATATTTTTTTTAATGTGTGTTCACCGATTTTTCCGTCAAAGTTTTCAAAAAAAAAATTTTATTTTAGGTTTACAAATCATTGTGCTCCTAAGTGACGCTTTTCGTGTCTCCCCCTATCCTGTAACTTTTGAAGTATTGACCTACAATTAAAAAAATGCAGACAAGTACTAGAATAGTCTAATAAAGACTTAAATTGCCAAAGAAAAACTATTTTATTCATGAAAAAAAATACCCCCTCCCATTGCTACTTTCACTCGCAGTATACAGTGCAGTTGCAGTGGTTGGGTCAACACGCAAGTAAACTGACCTGAAGCACGGTGATTACCTCGATGTGTTTGACTGTTAGTGGCATTTCTCGGCGGCTAGGTGACATTTCTAGGTGGCTTGAAAAACTTCTGACAATTGAGTTCGCCACTAGCTCCACAACCTCCGTCAACCCTAAATCTAATAAAAAGGGCATGAAAATAAATTGTGTGTACCCCTCATGTATCGATAAATTGGTATTTTAAAATTAAGTTACATCGACATAAAAAAACAGAAAGTACGACTTAGATCGTGCCTCCGAATCTTTTACAGGGAACCCCATTATGTTTTTAAAAGCTTTTATTTAACTTGCAATGTTTGTTTGTATGTATGTTTGTGTAGTTCAAATCTTGCGATCGATTTTAGAGCGACTTCCAGCGGTCCGATTAAGCTGAAATTTGGAATGAAGCCGTATTCCCGGTGACAATAGATCCTTTTGGTATTTTGAAGTTGATCTAATGATAAACTCTAGAGGTGGAATCAAGGTCACAGAATCGTATTTTATTTTCAATAGAATCGTATGCAACATAGTCTTTATTGAATTTGTCACCGTGTACTTTTTATATTCTTTTGAGCATTTGGCTTTTTTAATATAAACTCTTTTCAATTAAAAGCTTGTACCAAAAAGCTTTTAGGTTTTTCTAAAATTATTTATTGTTATCTTGACTGCGCAAGCTTCGTCTCGCGATATACATATTACACAATTAGCACCGCTATACGAGTGGCAAGCTCTAACGTGGTATCAGCAAATTCTGAATCGCACCCCTCCTGAAAGTTCCGTCCGTATCGCAGTAGTAAGACAAGTTTTCCTGGTCTTGGTCAATAGTGGCTTACTGCGTGTCGGACCGCGCGCAAAGTAGGTTTTTGTAATCGCCTAGTAAACTTATTTCTATGCCAAATATTTAAGTTAGGTCAGTGGTTTATATATTTTCAAACCCCTACGCAAAAAAGGGGTGTATAAGTTTAACGTGTGTATCTGTGTGTCTCTCTGTGGCATCGTACGTTAAACGAATGGACCGATTATGAGGTGTTTTTTTTTTTGGGTTGAAAGCTGATGTGATCGAGGTGGTTCTTAGCTAAAATTTTTGAAGATCTGTTTAGCCGCTTGAGGATCTTCAGCTCTTATCTAGGTGATGAAGGGATGTGGGCAACTTATACCGGTCTGATCGATTTGAAATTAGGTGCCCTGTTACTGAAATAATATTGCAAAACCATGGTAACCTTGACTTTCTTTTGTCGTGTGACACATTCAACCGTGCTTTCCAAAGGATAGACGGCGGTTGCCTGGTGTTGCACTTAGCATCATTATTTCGGTGGACCGACGACTTGTTGAAAAAAATGTGTTGGACGGAGCAGGACCGGTTGTTGTGGAAATCTTTAAGGATGTCTTTGTACAGCAGTGGACGTCCTTTCATAGATTTGTATATACATACCTTCCTGCTTTAAAGCTTTAATAGTCTTCGAGTTAAATATAATAATAATAATAAACGGCTGCGACATTCTGATGTACAGACAGACAGACAGACAGACATGGCGAATCTATAAAAGTTCTTAGTTTGACTACGGAACCCTAAAATAAAATAAAAGCCGGCCAAGTGCGAGTTGGACTCGCGCGAAGTTGGATCGTAGTCTTTTCAAAAATTAACCGTCTGTTTTACGAGCTACATGCCCTGCCCAGTGCCCACTGCTACTTAAGTTAACGGTCCTATAATATTATAAATATTATATTATATAATATTATAAATAAATAACCTAGAATATTCAAAGGATTATTCTCCAACTCCTAACCGTTAAGGAGTTAAACATACTTCCATCACTAGCTCATCAACATGCGATGATGATTACCAGACGCAAATACTTGAATAGTTTTAGAAAATATATGAAACACGTAATACGTGCATATAAAATTAGAGGGTTGCCCTCGATTTCCTTGGGATGCCATCATCAGATCCTGGTTTCCTTATCATGGTACCACCCTTGGCATATCTCCTTTCCAAAAAAAAAATCATCAAAATCGGTTCATAAACGAAGAATTTATTCGCGAACACACATAAAAAAATATATATCTTTTTTTTATTCACAATTGGTAAACCCTTGACAACATCTCACCTGGTGGTAAGTGACGATGCTGCCGAAGATCGAAGCGGGCTTACCAAGATTCCCCAACGCAATGGGGAAACTGGCTATCTTATCTTCATGCCGGAACACACCAATGATATCAACATTGATATTTGGCGGCAAGACTTAGATAAGATGGTGGTAGCTAGCCAGGCGGGCTTAGAAAATGCCCTACCACCAGCCAAACCGAGTCTTACAATTGACCCCGCCGGGAATCGAACCCGCGACCTCCTGTGTAAAGCCAGTGAACTTTGCCTCTGAGCTACGGAGGCGGTTAAATTATCAAATATATGTCGAATTGAGAAACCTCCTCCTTTTTTGAAGTCTTTTGAAAATGATTTTGTTTAGTATACGCTCAGTAGTTTTGAAAGACTATTCAACGACACCTCACACGATAGGGTACGTCAACAAAAAATCACCCCCTCATTACGTGTAGGTACCATAAAAATATATTTTTAATGTTTTATTGTAACACTATATGCCAAACTGTTTTACAAGACCTATTTAACGATACCCCACACGATAGGGTACGCCAACGAAAACAAATTTACCCTCTGTTTACATGTAGGGGAGGTACACTAAAAAATCTTTTTTAGATTTTATTGTATACGCCTTCGTAGCTCAGAGGCAAAGTTCACTGGCTTTACTCAGGAGGTCGCGGGTTCGATTCCCGGCGGGGTCAATTGTAAGACTCGGTTTGGTTGGTGGTAGGGCATTTTCTAAGCCCGCCTGGCTAGCTACCACCATCTTATCTAAGTCTTGCCGCCAAATATCAATGTTGATATCATTGGTGTGTTCCGGCATGAAGATAAGATAGCCAGTTTCCCCATTGCGTTGGGGAATCTTGGTAAGCCCGCTTCCATCTTCGGCAACATCGTCACTTACCACCAGGTGAGATGTTGTCAAGGGTTTAC